>JAUNZM010001744.1:0-19201 GCA_033459285.1 Clamator glandarius
AGAGAAAGCCAAAGAAGGCCAGAGAACGCCAAAGAAGGCCAGAGAACGCCAAAGAAGGCCAGAGAACGCCAAAGAAGGCCAGAGAACGCCAAAGAAGGCCAGAGAACGCCAAAGAAGGCCAGAGAACGCCAAAGAAGGCCAGAGATGGCCAAAGAAGGCCATAAAATGAAAGAGAATGCCACAGAAGTCCAAAAAGGCCAAAAAAGGCAAAAGAAGGCCAAAGAAGGCCAAGGAAAGCCAAAGAGGCCACAGAAGGCCAACGAGGGTAAGAGAGGAACAAAGAGGCCAAGGGAGGCCAGAGAAAGCCAAAGAATGCTAAAGAAGGCCAGAGAAGGCCAAAGAAGGCCTAGGAAATCCAAAGAGGCCACAGAAGGCCACAGAAGGCCAAAGAGGGTTAGAGAAGGCCAAAGAGTCCAAAAAAGGCCAAGGAAGGCCAAAGAAGGCCAGAGAAGGCCAGAGAAGGTGAAAGAAGGACAGAGAAGACCAAAGAAGGACACAGAAGGTGAAAGAAGGCCAGAAAAGGATAGAGAAGGCCAAAGAAGGCCACAGTAGGCCAAAGAGGCGAAAGAAGTTAACAGAAGTCCAAAGAAGGCCAAAGCAGGCCAAAGAAGGCCAAAGAACACCAGAGAATGTCACAGAAGGCCACAGAAGCCAAAGAGACAAATGAAGGCCAAAGAGGCCAAAGAAGGGCAGTGAAGGCCAAAGAGGCCAAAGAACGCCAAAGAAGGTCACAGAAGACCAAGATGGTAAGAGAAGGCCAAAGAGGCCAACTAAGGCCAAAGAAGGCCAAAGAGGCCAAAGAAGGCCACAGAAGGCGAAAGAATGCTAAAGAAGGGCAGAGATCGCTAAAGAAGGCCAAGGAAAGCTAAAGAGGCCAAGGAAAGCCAGAGAAGGCCACAGAAGGCCACAGAGGGTAAGAGAGGGCCAAAGAGTCCAAAGAAGGCCAAAGAAGGCCAGAGAAGGCCAGAGAAGGTGAAAGAAGGACAGAGAAGACCAAAGAAGGACAGAGAAGGTGAAAGAAGGCCAGAAAAGGATAGAGAAGGCCAAAGAAGGCCACAGAAGGCCACAGAAATCAAAGCAGGCCAAAGCAGGCCAAAGCAGGCCAAAGAAAGCCAAAGAAAGCTGAGAAGGCCACAGAAGGACAAAGAAGGACAAAGCAGGTGAAAGAAGGCCAGAAAAGGATAGAGAAGGCCAAAGAAGGCCAGAGAAGGCCACAGAAGGCCACAGAAGGCCACAGAAGGCCAAAGAAGGCCAAAGAAGGCCAAAGAAGGCCAAAGAAGGCCAAAGAAGGCCAAAGAAGGCCAAAGAAGGCCAAAGCAGGCCAAAGCAGGCCAGAGAAGGCCAAAGAAAGCCAAAGAAAGCCAAAGAAGTCTGAGAAGGCCACAGACGGCCAAAGAAGGACAAAGCAGGCCAAAGCAAACGAAAGAAGGCCAGAGAAGGCCAGAGAAGGCCAGAGAACATGAAAGAAGGACAACGAAGGACAACGAAGGACAACGAAGGACAACGAAGGACAACGAAGGACAACGAAGGACAACGAAGGCCAGAGAAGGCCAGAGAAGGCCAGAGAAGGCCAGAGAAGGCCAGAGAAGGCCAGAGAAGGCCAGAGAAGGCCAGAGAAGGCCACAGAGGGTAAGAGAGGGCCAAAGAGTCCAAAGAAGGCCAAAGAAGGCCAGAGAAGGCCAGAGAAGGTGAAAGAAGGACAGAGAAGACCAAAGAAGGACAGAGAAGGTGAAAGAAGGCCAGAAAAGGATAGAGAAGGCCAAAGAAGGCCACAGAAGGCCACAGAAATCAAAGAAGGCCAAAGCAGGCCAAAGCAGGCCAAAGCAGGCCAAAGCAGGCCAAAGCAAGCCAAAGAAGGCTGAGAAGGCCACAGAAGGACAAAGAAGGACAAAGCAGGTGAAAGAAGGCCAGAAAAGGATAGAGAAGGCCAAAGAAGTCCAAAGAAGGCCACAGAAGGCCACAGAAATCAAAGCAGGGAAAAGCAGGCCAAAGCAGGCCAAAGCAGACCAGAGAAGGCCAAAGAACATGAAAGAAGGACAAAGAAGGACAAAGAAGGACAAAGAAGGCCAGAGAAGGCCACAGAATGGCACAGTAGTCCAAAGAAGGCAACAGAAGGTCAAAGCAGGCCAAAGAAGAACAAAGAAAGCCAAAGAGGGCCAAAGATGGCCAAAGACGGCCAAAGAAGGCCAAATAGGGCTGGAGGGGATCAAATAGGGCTGGAGGGGATCATAGCGGCCACAGAATACCAAAGAGACCACGGAAGTCCAAAGAAGTCCAAAGAAGGACAAAGAAAGCCAGAGAAGGCCAGAGAAGGCCAAAGAAGGCCAGAGAATGCCACAGAAGGCCAAAGTATGCCAAAGAAGGCCAAAGTATGCCAAAGAAGGCCAGAGAAAGCCAAAGAAGGCCAGAGAACGCCAAAGAAGGCCAGAGATGGCCAAAGAAGGCCATAAAATGAAAGAGAATGCCACAGAAGTCCAAAAAGGCCAAAAAAGGCAAAAGAAGGCCAAAGAAGGCCAAGGAAAGCCAAAGAGGCCACAGAAGGCCAACGAGGGTAAGAGAGGAACAAAGAGGCCAAGGGAGGCCAGAGAAAGCCAAAGAATGCTAAAGAAGGCCAGAGAAGGCCAAAGAAGGCCTAGGAAATCCAAAGAGGCCACAGAAGGCCACAGAAGGCCAAAGAGGGTTGGAGAAGGCCAAAGAGTCCAAAAAAGGCCAAGGAAGGCCAAAGAAGGCCAGAGAAGGTGAAAGAAGGACAGAGAAGACCAAAGAAGGACACAGAAGGTGAAAGAAGGCCAGAAAAGGATAGAGAAGGCCAAAGAAGGCCAAAGAAGGCCACAGAAGGCCACAGTAGGCCAAAGAGGCGAAAGAAGTCAACAGAAGTCCAAAGAAGGCCAAAGCAGGCCAAAGAAGGCCAAAGAACACCAGAGAATGTCACAGAAGGCCACAGAAGCCAAAGAGACCAATGAAGGCCAAAGAAGGCCAAATAGGGCTAGAGAGGGTCAGAGCGGCCAGAGAAGGCCAGAGAAGGCCAGAGAAGGCCAAAGAAGGCCAAAGAAGGCCAAAGAAGGCCACAGAAGGCCAAAGAGAACAAAGAAGGCCAGAGAAGGCCAAAGAGGCCAAAGAAGGGCAGAGAAGGCCAAAGAGGCCAAAGCACGCCAAAGAAGGTCACAGAAAACCAAGATGGTAAGAGAAGGCCAAAGAGGCCAACTAAGGCCAAAGAAGGCCAAAGAGGCCAAAGAAGGCCACAGAAGGCGAAAGAATGCTAAAGAAGGCCAGAGATCGCTAAAGAAGGCCAAGGAAAGCTAAAGAGGCCAAGGAAAGCCAGAGAAGGCCACAGAAGGCCACAGAGGGTAAGAGAGGGCCAAAGAGTCCAAAGAAGGCCAAAGAAGGCCAGAGAAGGCCAGAGAAGGTGAAAGAAGGACAGAGAAGACCAAAGAAGGACAGAGAAGGTGAAAGAAGGCCAGAAAAGGATAGAGAAGGCCAAAGAAGGCCACAGAAGGCCACAGAAATCAAAGCAGGCCAAAGCAGGCCAAAGAAAGCCAAAGAAAGCTGAGAAGGCCACAGAAGGACAAAGAAGGACAAAGCAGGTGAAAGAAGGCCAGAAAAGGATAGAGAAGGCCAAAGAAGGCCACAGAAGGCCACAGAAATCAAAGAAGGCCAAAGAAGGCCAAAGCAGGCCAAAGCAGGCCAGAGAAGGCCAAAGAAAGCCAAAGAAGGCTGAGAAGGCCACAGACGGCCAAAGAAGGACAAAGCAGGCCAAAGCAAACGAAAGAAGGCCAGAGAAGGCCAGAGAAGGCCAGAGAACATGAAAGAAGGACAACGAAGGCCAGAGAAGGACAACGAAGGCCAGAGAAGGACAACGAAGGCCAGAGAAGGACAACGAAGGCCAGAGAAGGACAACGA
This sequence comes from Clamator glandarius, assembly GCA_033459285.1. Lineage (NCBI taxonomy): Eukaryota > Metazoa > Chordata > Aves > Cuculiformes > Cuculidae > Clamator > Clamator glandarius. The sequence continues at coordinate 3,901 of JAUNZM010001744.1, forward strand.
AGGCCAGAGAAGGACAACGAAGGCCAGAGAAGGACAAAGAAGGCCAGAGAAGGACAAAGAAGGCCAGAGAAGGACAACGAAGGCCAGAGAAGGACAACGAAGGCCAGAGAAGGCCAAAGAAGGCCAGAGAAGGCCACAGAAGGCCAGAGAATGCCACAGAAGGCCAAAGTATGCCAAAGAAGGCCAAAGTATGCCAAAGAAGGCCAGAGAACGCCAAAGAAGGCCAGAGAACGCCAAAGAAGGCCAGAGAACGCCAAAGAAGGCCAGAGATGGCCAAAGAAGGCCATAAAATGAAAGAGAATGCCACAGAAGTCCAAAAAGGCCAAAAAAGGCGAAAGAAGGCCAAAGAAAGCCAAGGAAAGCCAAAGAGGCCACAGAAGGCCAACGAGGGTAAGAGAGGAACAAAGAGGCCAAGGGAGGCCAGAGAAAGCCAAAGAATGCTAAAGAAGGCCAGAGAAGGCCAAAGAAGGCCTAGGAAATCCAAAGAGGCCACAGAAGGCCACAGAGGGTTAGAGAAGGCCAAAGAGTCCAAAAAAGGCCAAGGAAGGCCAAAGAAGGCCAGAGAAGGCCAGAGAAGGTGAAAGAAGGACAGAGAAGACCAAAGAAGGACACAGAAGGTGAAAGAAGGCCAGAAAAGGATAGAGAAGGCCAAAGAAGGCCACAGAAGGCCACAGAAGGCACAGTAGGCCAAAGAGGCGAAAGAAGTCAACAGAAGTCCAAAGAAGGCCAAAGCAGGCCAAAGAAGGCCAAAGAACACCAGAGAATGTCACAGAAGGCCACAGAAGCCAAAGAGAGCAATGAAGGCCAAAGAAGGCCAAATAGGGCTAGAGAGGGTCAGAGCGGCCAAAGAAGGCCAAAGAAGGCCACAGAAGGCCAAAGAGCCCAAAGAAGGCCAGAGAAGGCCAAAGAGGCCAAAGAAGGGCAGAGAAGGCCAAAGAGGCCAAAGCACGCCAAAGAAGGTCACAGAAGACCAAGATGGTAAGAGAAGGCCAAAGAGGCCAACTAAGGCCAAAGAAGGCCACAGAAGGCGAAAGAATGCTAAAGAAGGGCAGAGATCGCTAAAGAAGGCCAAGGAAAGCTAAAGAGGCCAAGGAAAGCCAGAGAAGGCCACAGAGGGTAAGAGAGGGCCAAAGAGTCCAAAGAAGGCCAAAGAAGGCCAGAGAAGGCCAGAGAAGGTGAAAGAAGGCCACAGAAGGCCACAGAAGGCCACAGAAGGCCACAGAAGGCCACAGAAGGCCACAGAAGGCCAAAGCAGGCCAAAGCAGGCCAAAGCAGGCCAAAGCAGGCCAAAGAAAGCCAAAGAAGGCTGAGAAGGCCACAGAAGGACAAAGAAGGACAAAGCAGGTGAAAGAAGGCCAGAAAAGGATAGAGAAGGCCAAAGAAGTCCAAAGAAGGCCACAGAAGGCCACAGAAATCAAAGCAGGCCAAAGCAGGCCAAAGCAGGCCAAAGCAGACCAGAGAAGGCCAAAGAACATGAAAGAAGGACAAAGAAGGACAAAGAAGGCCAGAGAAGCCAGAGAAGGCCACAGAATGGCACAGTAGGCCAAAGAAGGCAACAGAAGGCAACAGAAGGTCAAAGCAGGCCAAAGAAGAACAAAGAAAGCCAAAGAGGGCCAAAGATGGCCAAAGACGGCCAAAGAAGGCCAAATAGGGCTAGAGGGGATCATAGCGGCCACAGAATACCAAAGAGACCACGGAAGTCCAAAGAAGTCCAAAGAAGGACAAAGAAAGCCAGAGAAGGCCAGAGAAGGCCAAAGAAGGCCAGAGAATGCCAAAGAAGGCCAAAGTATGCCAAAGATGGGCAGAGAAAGCCAAAGAAGGCCAGAGAACGCCAAAGAAGGCCAGAGATGGCCACAGAAGGCCATAAAATGAAAGAGAATGCCACAGAAGTCCAAAAAGGCCAAAAAAGGCGAAAGAAGGCCAAAGAAGGCCAAGGAAAGCAAAAGAGGCCACAGAAGGCCAACGAGGGTAAGAGAGGAACAAAGAGGCCAAGGGAGGCCAGAGAAAGCCAAAGAATGCTAAAGAAGGCCAGAGAAGGCCAAAGAAGGCCTAGGAAATCCAAAGAGGCCACAGAAGGCCACAGAAGGCCAAAGAGGGTTAGAGAAGGCCAAAGAGTCCAAAAAAGGCCAAGGAAGGCCAAAGAAGGCCAGAGAAGGCCAGAGAAGGTGAAAGAAGGACAGAGAAGACCAAAGAAGGACAGAGAAGGTGAAAGAAGGCCAGAAAAGGATAGAGAAGGCCAAAGAAGGCCACAGAAGGCCACAGAAGGCCACAGAAATCAAAGAAGGCCAAAGCAGGCCAAAGCAGGCCAAAGTAGGCCAAAGCAGGCCTAAGCAAGCCAAAGAAGGCTGAGAAGGCCACAGAAGGACAAAGAAGGACAAAGCAGGTGAAAGAAGGCCAGAAAAGGATAGAGAAGGCCAAAGAAGTCCAAAGAAGGCCACAGAAGGCCACAGAAATCAAAGCAGGCCAAAGCAGGCCAAAGAAGGCCAAAGCAGGCCAAAGTAGGCCAAAGCAGGCCAAAGCAGACCAGAGAAGGCCAAAAAACATGAAAGAAGGACAAAGAAGGACAAAGAGGGACAAAGAAGGACAAAGAAGGCCACAGAATGGCACAGTAGGCCAAAGAAGGCAACAGAAGGCAACAGAAGGTCAAAGCAGGCCAAAGAAGAACAAAGAAAGCCAAAGAGGGCCAAAGATGGCCAAAGACGGCCAAAGAAGGCCAAATAGGGCTAGAGGGGATCATAGCGGCCACAGAATACCAAAGAGACCACGGAAGTCCAAAGAAGTCCAAAGAAGGACAAAGAAAGCCAGAGAAGGCCACAGAAGGCCAAAGAGCCCAGAGAAGGCCAAAGAGGCCAAAGAAGGGCAGAGAAGGCCAAAGAGGCCAAAGCACGCCAAAGAAGGTCACAGAAGACCAAGATGGTAAGAAAAGGCCAAAGAGGCCAACTAAGGCCAAAGAAGGCCAAAGAGGCCAAAGAAGGCCACAGAAGGCGAAAGAATGCTAAAGAAGGGCAGAGATCGCTAAAGAATGCCAAGGAAAGCTAAAGAGGCCAAGGAAAGCCAGAGAAGGCCACAGAGGGTAAAAGAGGGCCAAAGAGTCCAAAGAAGGCCAAAGAAGGCCAGAGAAGGCCAGAGAAGGTGAAAGAAGGACAGAGAAGACCAAAGAAGGACAGAGAAGGTGAAAGAAGGCCAGAAAAGGATAGAGAAGGCCAAAGAAGGCCAAAGAAGGCCACAGAAGGCCACAGAAATCAAAGAAGGCCAAAGCAGGCCAAAGCAGGCCAAAGCAGGCCAAAGCAGGCCAAAGCAGGCCAAAGCAGGCCAAAGCAGGCCAAAGAAAGCCAAAGAAGGCTGAGAAGGCCACAGAAGGACAAAGAAGGACAAAGCAGGTGAAAGAAGGCCAGAAAAGGATAGAGAAGGCCAAAGAAGTCCAAAGAAGGCCACAGAAGGCCACAGAAATCAAAGCAGGAAAAAGCAGGCCAAAGCAGGCCAAAGCAGGCCAAAGCAGGCCAAAGAACATGAAAGAAGGACAAAGAAGGACAAAGAAGGACAAAGAAGGACAAAGAAGGACAAAGAAGGACAAAGAAGGCCACAGAATGGCACAGTAGGCCAAAGAAGGCAACTGAAGGCAACAGAAGGTCAAAGCAGGCCAAAGAAGAACAAAGAAAGCCAAAGAGGGCCAAAGATGGCCAAAGACGGCCAAAGAAGGCGAAATAGGGCTAGAGGGGATCATAGCGGCCACAGAATACCAAAGAGACCACGGAAGTCCAAAGAAGTCCAAAGAAGGACAAAGAAAGCCAGAGAAGGCCAGAGAAGACCAAAGAAGGCCAGAGAATGCCACAGAAGGCCAAAGTATGCCAAAGAAGGCCAAAGTATGCCAAAGAAGGCCAGAGAAATCCAAAGAAGGCCAGAGAATGCCACAGAAGGCCAAAGTATGCCAAAGAAGGCCAAAGTATGCCAAAGAAGGCCAAAGTATGCCAAAGAAGGCCAGAGAAAGCCAAAGAAGGCCAGAGAACGCCAAAGAAGGCCAGAGATGGCCACAGAAGGCCATAAAATGAAAGAGAATGCCACAGAAGTCCAAGAAGGCCAAAGAAGGCCAAGGAAAGCCAAAGAGGCCACAGAAGGCCAACGAGGGTAAGAGAGGAACAAAGAGGCCAAGGGAGGCCAGAGAAAGCCAAAGAATGCTAAAGAAGGCCAGAGAAGGCCAAAGAAGGCCTAGGAAATCCAAAGAGGCCACAGAAGGCCACAGAAGGCCAAAGAGGGTTAGAGAAGGCCAAAGAGTCCAAAAAAGGCCAAGGAAGGCCAAAGAAGGCCAGAGAAGGCCAGAGAAGGTGAAAGAAGGACAGAGAAGACCAAAGAAGGACACAGAAGGTGAAAGAAGGCCAGAAAAGGATAGAGAAGGCCAAAGAAGGCCAAAGAAGGCCACAGAAGGCCACAGTAGGCCAAAGAGGCGAAAGAAGTCAACAGAAGTCCAAAGAAGGCCAAAGCAGGCCAAAGAAGGCCAAAGAACACCAGAGAATGTCACAGAAGGCCACAGAAGCCAAAGAGACCAATGAAGGCCAAAGAAGGCCAAATAGGGCTAGAGAGGGTCAGAGCGGCCAGAGAAGGCCAAAGAAGGCCAAAGAAGGCCACAGAAGGCCAAAGAGCCCAAAGAAGGCCAGAGAAGGCCAAAGAGGCCAAAGAAGGGCAGAGAAGGCCAAAGAGGCCAAAGAACGCCAAAGAAGGTCACAGAAGACCAAGATGGTAAGAGAAGGCCAAAGAGGCCAACTAAGGCCAAAGAAGGCCAAAGAGGCCAAAGAAGGCCACAGAAGGCGAAAGAATGCTAAAGAAGGCCAGAGATCGCTAAAGAAGGCCAAGGAAAGCTAAAGAGGCCAAGGAAAGCCAGAGAAGGCCACAGAGGATAAGAGAGGGCCAAAGAGTCCAAAGAAGGCCAAAGAAGGCCAGAGAAGGCCAGAGAAGGTGAAAGAAGGACAGAGAAGACCAAAGAAGGACAGAGAAGGTGAAAGAAGGCCAGAAAAGGATAGAGAAGGCCAAAGAAGGCCAAAGAAGGACAAAGAAGGCCACAGAATGCCACAGAAATCAAAGAAGGCCAAAGCAGGCTAAAGCAGGCCAAAGCAGGCCAAAGCAGGCCAAAGAAAGCCAAAGAAAGCTGAGAAGGCCACAGAAGGACAAAGAAGGACAAAGCAGGTGAAAGAAGGCCAGAAAAGGATAGAGAAGTCCAAAGAAGTCCAAAGAAGGCCACAGAAGGCCACAGAAATCAAAGCAGGGAAAAGCAGGCCAAAGCAGGCCAAAGCAGGCCAAAGAAAGCCAAAGAAGGCTGAGAAGGACACAGACGGCCAAAGAAGGATAAAGCAGGCCAAAGCAAACGAAAGAAGGCCAGAGAAGGCCAGAGAAGGCCAGAGAACATGAAAGAAGGACAACGAAGGACAAGGAAGGCCAAAGAAGGCCAGAGAAGGACAAAGAAGGCCAGAGAAGGACAAAGAAGGCCAGAGAAGGACAAAGAAGGCCAGAGAAGGACAAAGAAGGCCAGAGAAGGACAAAGAAGGCCAGAGAAGGACAAAGAAGGCCAGAGAAGGCCACAGAATGCCAAAGAATGCCACAGAAGGACAAAGAGACTAAAGCAGGCCAAAGCAGGCCAAAGCAGGCCAAAGCAGACCAGAGAAGGCCAAAGAACATGAAAGAAGGACAAAGAAGGACAAAGAATGACAAAGAAGGACAAGTAAGGCCACAGAATGGCACAGTAGGCCAAAGAATGCAACAGAAGGCAACAGAATGTCAAAGCAGGCCAAAGAAGAACAAAGAAAGCCAAAGAGGGCCAAAGATGGCCAAAGACGGCCAAAGAAGGCCAAATAGGGCTAGAGGGGATCATAGCGGCCACAGAATACCAAAGAGACCACGGAAGTCCAAAGAAGTCCAAAGAAGGACAAAGAAAGCCAGAGAAGGCCAGAGAAGGCCAAAGAAGGCCAGAGAATGCCACAGAAGGCCAAAGTATGCCAAAGAAGGCCAGAGAAAGCCAAAGAAGGCCAGAGAAAGCCAAAGAAGGCCAGAGAAAGCCAAAGAAGGCCAGAGAAAGCCAAAGAAGGCCAGAGAAAACCAAAGAAAGCCAGAGAAAGCCAAAGAAGGCCAGAGAAAGCCAAAGAAGGCCAGAGAACGCCAAAGAAGGCCAGAGATGGCCAAAGAAGGCCATAAAATGAAAGAGAATGCCACAGAAGTCCAAAAAGGCCAAAAAAGGCGAAAGAAGGCCAAAGAAGGCCAAGGAAAGCCAAAGAGGCCACAGAAGGCCAACGAGGGTAAGAGAGGAACAAAGAGGCCAAGGGAGGCCAGAGAAAGCCAAAGAATGCTAAAGAAGGCCAGAGAAGGCCAAAGAAGGCCTAGGAAATCCAAAGAGGCCACAGAAGGCCAAAGAGGGTTAGAGAAGGCCAAAGAGTCCAAAAAAGGCCAAGGAAGGCCAAAGAAGGCCAGAGAAGGCCAGAGAAGGTGAAAGAAGGACAGAGAAGACCAAAGAAGGACAGAGAAGGTGAAAGAAGGCCAGAAAAGGATAGAGAAGGCCAAAGAAGGCCAAAGAAGGCCACAGAAGGCCACAGTAGGCCAAAGAGGCGAAAGAAGTCAACAGAAGTCCAAAGAAGGCCAAAGCAGGCCAAAGAAGGCCAAAGAACACCAGAGAATGTCACAGAAGGCCACAGAAGCCAAAGAGACCAATGAAGGCCAAAGAAGGCCAAATAGGGCTAGAGAGGGTCAGAGCGGCCAGAGAAGGCCAGAGAAGGCCAAAGAAGGCGCAAGAAGGCCACAGAAGGACAAAGAGCCCAAGGAAGGCCAGAGAAGGCCAAAGAGGCCAAAGAAGGGCAGAGAAGGCCAAAGAGGCCAAAGAACGCCAAAGAAGGTCACAGAAGACCAAGATGGTAAGAGAAGGCCAAAGAGGCCAACTAAGGCCAAAGAAGGCCAAAGAGGGCCACAGAAGGCGAAAGAATGCTAAAGAAGGGCAGAGATCACTAAAGAAGGCCAAGGAAAGCTAAAGAGGCCAAGGAAAGCCAGAGAAGGCCACAGAAGGCCACAGAGGGTAAGAGAGGGCCAAAGAGTCCAAAGAAGGCCAAAGAAGGCCAGAGAAGTCCAGAGAAGGTGAAAGAAGGACAGAGAAGGCCAGAGAAGTCCAAAGTAGGTCAAAGAGGCTAAAGCAAGCCAAAGAAGGCCAAAGAAGGCCAAAGAAGTCCAAAGAAGGCCAAAGAATGTCAAAGAAGGTCAAAGTAGGTCAAAGAGGCTAAAGCAAGCCACAAAAGGCCACAGAAGGCCAAAGAAGGTCAAAGAAGGACAAAGAAGGCCACAGAAGGATAAAGAAGGACAGAGAAGGCCAAATAAGGCCAGATAAGACCAAAGAAGGCCAGAGAAGGCCACAGAAAGCCAGAGAAGGCCAAAGAATGCCACAGAAGGACAAAGAAGGTAAAAAAGGCCAAAGCAGGCCAAAGAAGGCCAGCGAAGGAAAAAGAAGACCACAGAAGTTCACAGAAGGCCAAGAGCGTAAGAGAAGGCCAAAGAGGCCAACTAAGGCCAAAGAGGCCAACTAAGGCCAAAGCAGGCCAGAGAAGGCCAAAGAAGGCCAAGGAATGCTAAAGAAGGCCAGAAAAGGCCAAAGAAGGCCAAGGAAAGCTAAAGAGGCCATCGAAGGCCACAGAAGGCCAAAGAGGGTAAGAGAGGGACAAAGATTCCAAAGAAGGCCAGAGAAGGCCAAAGAAGAACAGAGAAGGCCAAAGAAGGCCAAAGAATGTAAGAGAGGGCCAAAGAAGGCCAAAGAATGTAAGAGAGGGCCAAAGAGTCCAAAGAAGGCCAAAGAAGGCCAGAGAAAGCCAAATAGGCCAAAGAACGCCGAAGAAGGCGAAAGAAGGCCAGGGAAGGCCACAGAAAGCCAAAGAAGGAAAAAAGAAGGCAGAGAAGGCCAAGAGGGTAAGAGATGGCTAAAGAGGCCAACGAAGGCCAGAGAAGGCCAGAGAAGGCCAAAGAAGGCCAGAGAAGGCTGAAGAAGGTCAAAGAAGGTCGAAGATGGCCAGAGAAGGCCGGAGAAAGTCGAAACAGGCCAAAGAAGGCCAAAGTAAGCCAAAGAAGGCCAAAGTAAGCCGGAGAATGTCGAAACAGGTCAAAGAAGGCCGAAGAAGGACAGAGATGATCGAAGAAGGCCAAAGAAGGCGAAAAAGGTGGAAGAAGTTCAAAAAATATCTGAGAAGTCGGAGAAGGTCAAAGAAGGTCAAACAATGTCGGAGAATGTGGAAGAAGATGGGAGACGGTCGGAGCAGGTGGGAGCAGGTCAGAGAAAGTCAGAAAAAGTCAAGGAATATCATAGACGGTCGGAGAAGGTCAAAGAAGGTCGAACAAGGTCAGGAAAGGCCAAAGAAGGCCGAAGAAGGTCAGTGAAAGTCAGAGAAAATGATAGAAGGTCGAAGACAGCTAAAGAAGTTCGGAGAAGGTTGGAGAAGGTCAAAGAAGTTCGGAGAAGGTCAAAGATGTTCGGAGAAGGTCAGAGAAGGTCAGAGAAGGTCAGAGAAGGTCAAGAGTTCAAAGAATATCGTAGAACATCAAAGAAGGCCAAAGAAGTCCGGAGACGGCGGGAGACGGTCAAAAAATTTAAAGAAGGTCAAAGAAGGTCGGACAAGGTCAAAGAAGGACGGAGAAGGTCAAAGAAGGACGGAGAAGATCAAAGAAGGACAGAGAATATCAAAGAAGGTCGGAGAAGGTCGGAGAAGGTCAAAGAAGGTCGGAGAAGGTCAGAGAAGGTCAGAGAAGGTCAGAGAAGTTCAGAGAAGGTCAGAGATGGTCAAAGAAGGCCAAAGATGTCAGGAGTAGGCCAAAGATGTCCGGAGTTGGTCAAAGAAGTCCGGAGAAGTCCGGAGAAGGCAAAAGAAGGCCAGAGAAGTCCGGAGAAGGCAAAAGAAGGCCAGAGAAGGCCAGAGAAGGCCAGAGAAGTTCAAAACAGGTCAAAGAAGGCTAGAGAAGGTCAAAGAAGGTCAGAGAAGGTCAAAGAGGGTGGAAAAATGTGGAAGAAGTTGGAAGAAGGTCAGAGAAGGCCAGAGAAATTCAAAGAAAATTGGAGAAAGTCAGAGAAGTTCAAAAAGTATCAGAGAAGTCGGAGAATGTAAAAGATGATCAAAGAAGGTCAAACAAGGTGGGAGATGGTAAAAGAACTTCAAAGGATATTGGAGAAGGTTGGAGGAGGTCAAAGAAGGTCGAAGAATGACAAAGAAGGCCAAAGAAAGCCGACGAAGGTCGAAGCAGGTCAGAGAATGTCAGAGAACGTCAGAGAATGTCATAGAAGGACAAAGAAGGTAGAAGAAGTTCGAAGAATTTCAAATAGGGTCAAAGAAGGTGAAAGAAGGTTGGAGAATGTCAGAGACGGCAAAAGAAGGCCAAAGTAAACCAAAAATGGCCAAAGAAGGCCACAGAAAGCCAGAGAAGGCCAGAGAGGCCAAAGAAGACCAAAGAGGGCCAGAGAGGGCCAGAGAAGGCCAAAGACGGTGAAAGAATTCCACAGAAGGCGAAAGAAGGCCAGAGAAGTCCAGAGAAGGGCAAAGAAGGCGACAGAAGACCACAGAAGGTCACAGAAGGCCAAGAGGGTAAGAGATGGCCAAAGAGGCCAACGAAGGCCAAAGCAGGCTAAAGAAGGCCAGAGAAGGCCTAAGAAGGCCAGAGAGGCCAAAGAAAGCCAAAGAAGGCCAGAGAATGCCAAAGAAGGCCAGAGAATGCCAAAGAAGGCCAGAGAATGCCAAAGAAGGCCAGAGAATGCCAAAGAAGGCCAGAGAATGCCAAAGAGGCCACAGAAGGATACAGAAGGCAAAAGAAGGTAAGAGAGGGCCAAAGAGTCCAAAGAAGGCCAGAGAAGGCCAGAGAAGCCATAGAAAGCCAAAGAAGGCCAAAGAAGGCCCTAGAAAGCTAAAGAAGGCCAAGAAGGCCAGAGAAGGCTAAAGAGGCCAAAGACGCCAAATAAGTCCAGAGAAGGCCAAAGAGGCCAAAGAAGGCGAAAGAACGCAAAAGAGGCCAAAGAAGGCCAAAGAAGGCCAAAGAAGGCCAGAGAAAGCCAGAGAAGGCCACAGAAGGCCAAAGAAGGCCAAAGAAAGCCACAGAAGACCACAGAAGGCCAAGAGGGTAAGAGATGGCCAAAGAGGCCAACGAAGGCCAAAGCAGGCCAAAGAAGGCTAAAGAAGGCCAGAGAAGGCCTAAGAAGGCCAGAGAGGCCAAAGAAAGCCAAAGAAGGCCAGAGAATGCCAAAGAAGGCCAAGTATGCCAAAAAAGGCCAGAGAATGCCAAAGAAGGCCAAGTATGCCAAAAAAGGCCAAAGAAGGATAAAGAAGGCTAGAGAAGGCCAAAGAAGGCCACAGAAGACCTAAGTAGGCCAAAGAAGGCAACAGAAGGCCAAAGAAGGCCAAAGAAGGCCAAAGAAGGCCAAATAGGGCTAGAGAGGGTCAGAGTTGCCACAGAAGGCCACAGAAGGCCAAAGAAGGCCAAGGAAGGCCACAGAAGAACAAAGAAAGACAAAGAAGGCCAGAGAAGGCCACAGAAGGCCACAGAGGGTAAGAGAGGGCCAAAGAGTCCAAAGAAGGCCAAAGAAGGCCAGAGAAGGTGAAAGAAGGACAGAGAAGACCAAAGAAGGACAGAGAAGGTGAAAGAAGGCCAGAAAAGGATAGAGAAGGCCAAAGAAGGCCACAGAAGGCCACAGAAGGCCACAGAAATCAAAGCAGGCCAAAGCAGGCCAAAGCAGGCCAAAGCAGGCCAAAGCAGGCCAAAGAAAGCCAAAGAAAGCTCAGAAGGCCACAGAAGGACAAAGAAGGACAAAGCAGGTGAAAGAAGGCCAGAAAAGGATAGAGAAGGCCAAAGAAGGCCAAAGAAGGCCACAGAAGGCCACAGAAATCAAAGAAGGCCAAAGCAGGCCAGAGAAGGCCAAAGAAAGCCAAAGAAGGCTGAGAAGGCCACAGACAGCCAAAGAAGGACAAAGCAGGCCAAAGCAAATGAAAGAAGGCCAGAGAAGGCCAGAGAAGGCCAGAGAACATGAAAGAAGGACAAAGAAGGCCAGAGAAGGACAAAGAAGGCCAGAGAAGGACAAAGAAGGCCTGAGAAGGACAAAGAAGGCCAGAGAAGGACAAAGAAGGACAGAGAAGGACAAAGAAGGCCAGAGAAGGACAGAGAAGGCCACAGAAGGCCAGAGAAGGCCACAGAATGCCAAAGAATGCCACAGAAGGACAAAGAGACTAAAGCAGGCCAAAGCAGGCCAGAGAAGGCCAAAGAACATGAAAGAAGGACAAAGAAGAACAAAGAAGGCCAGAGAAGGCCACAGAATGGCACAGTAGGCCAAAGAAGGCCGAAGAAGGCAACAGAAGGCAACAGAAGGTCAAAGCAGGCCAAAGAAGAACAAAGAAAGCCAAAGAGGGCCAAAGAAGGCCAGAGAAGGCCAGAGAAGGTGAAAGAAGGACAGAGAAGACCAAAGAAGGACACAGAAGGTGAAAGAAGGCCAGAAAAGGATAGAGAAGGCCAAAGAAGGCCAAAGAAGGCCACAGAAGGCCACAGTAGGCCAAAGAGGCGAAAGAAGTCAACAGAAGTCCAAAGAAGGCCAAAGCAGGCCAAAGAAGGCCAAAGAACACCAGAGAATGTCACAGAAGGCCACAGAAGCCAAAGAGACAAATGAAGGCCAAAGAAGGCCAAATAGGGCTAGAGAGGGTCAGAGCGGCCAGAGAAGGCCAAAGAAGGCCAAAGAGCCCAAAGAAGGCCAGAGAAGGCCAAAGAGCCCAAAGAAGGCCAGAGAAGGCCAAAGAGGCCAAAGAAGGGCAGAGAAGGCCAAAGAGGCCAAAGAAGGCCACAGAAGGCGAAAGAATGCTAAAGAAGGGCAGAAATCGCTAAAGAAGGCCAAGGAAAGCTAAAGAGGCCAAGGAAAGCCAGAGAAGGCCACAGAGGGTAAGAGAGGGTAAGAGAGGGCCAAAGAGTCCAAAGAAGGCCAAAGAAGGCCAGAGAAGGCCAGAGAAGGTGAAAGAAGGACAGAGAAGACCAAAGAAGGACAGAGAAGGTGAAAGAAGGCCAGAAAAGGATAGAGAAAGCCAAAGAAGGCCACAGAAGGCCACAGAAGGCCACAGAAATCAAAGCAGGCCAAAGCAGGCCAAAGCAGGCCAAAGCAGGCCAAAGAAAGCCAAAGAAAGCTGAGAAGGCCACAGAAGGACAAAGAAGGACAAAGCAGGTGAAAGAAGGCCAGAAAAGGATAGAGAAGGCCAAAGAAGGCCAAAGAAGGCCACAGAAGGCCACAGAAGGCCACAGAAATCAAAGAAGGCCAAAGCAGGCTAAAGCAGGCCAAAGCAGGCCAAAGCAGGCCAAAGAAAGCCAAAGAATGCTGAGAAGGCCACAGACGGCCAAAGAAGGACAAAGCAGGCCAAAGCAAACCAAAGAAGGCCAGAGAAGGCCAGAGAAGGCCAGAGAACATGAAAGAAGGACAACGAAGGCCAGAGAAGGACAACGAAGGCCAGAGAAGGACAACGAAGGCCAGAGAAGGACAACGAAGGCCAGAGAAGGACAACGAAGGCCAGAGAAGGACAACGAAGGCCAGAGAAGGACAACGAAGGCCAGAGAAGGACAACGAAGGCCAGAGAAGGACAACGAAGGCCAGAGAAGGACAACGAAGGCCAGAGAAGGACAAAGAAGGCCAGAGAAGGACAACGAAGGCCAGAGAAGGCCACAGAAGGCCAGAGAAGGCCACAGAATGCCAAAGAATGCCACAGAAGGACAAAGAGACTAAAGCAGGCCAAAGCAGGCCAGAGAAGGCCAAAGAACATGAAAGAAGGACAAAGAAGGACAAAGAAGGACAAAGAAGGACAAAGAAGGACAAAGAAGGCCAGAGAAGGCCACAGAATGGCACAGTAGGCCAAAGAAGGCAACAGAAGGCAACAGAAGGTCAAAGCAGGCCAAAGAAGAACAAAGAAAGCCAAAGAGGGCCAAAGAAGGCCAAAGACAGCCAAAGAAGGCCAAATAGGGCTAGAGGGGATCATAGCGGCCACAGAATACCAAAGAGACCACGGAAGTCCAAAGAAGTCCAAAGAAGGACAAAGAAAGCCAGAGAAGGCCAGAGAAGGCCAAAGAAGGCCAGAGAATGCCACAGAAGGCCAAAGTATGCCAAAGAAGGCCAAAGTATGCCAAAGAAGGCCAGAGAAAGCCAAAGAAGGCCAGAGAAAGCCAAAGAAGGCCAGAGAACGCCAAAGAAGGCCAGAGATGGCCAAAGAAGGCCATAAAACGAAAGAGAATGCCACAGAAGTCCAAAAAGGCCAAAAAAGGCGAAAGAAGGCCAAAGAAGGCCAAGGAAAGCCAAAGAGGCCACAGAAGGCCAACGAGGGTAAGAGAGGAACAAAGAGGCCAAGGGAGGCCAGAGAAAGCCAAAGAATGCTAAAGAAGGCCAGAGAAGGCCAAAGAAGGCCTAGGAAATCCAAAGAGGCCACAGAAGGCCACAGAAGGCCAAAGAGGGTTAGAGAAGGCCAAAGAGTCCAAAAAAGGCCAAGGAAGGCCAAAGAAGGCCAGAGAAGGCCAGAGAAGGTGAAAGAAGGACAGAGAAGACCAAAGAAGGACACAGAAGGTGAAAGAAGGCCAGAAAAGGATAGAGAAGGCCAAAGAAGGCCAAAGAAGGCCACAGAAGGCCACAGTAGGCCAAAGAGGCGAAAGAAGTCAACAGAAGTCCAAAGAAGGCCAAAGCAGGCCAAAGAAGGCCAAAGAACACCAGAGAATGTCACAGAAGGCCACAGAAGCCAAAGAGACAAATGGAGGCCAAAGAGGCCAAGGAAGGGCAGTGAAGGCCAAAGAGGCCAAAGAACGCCAAAGAAGGTCACAGAAGACCAAGATGGTAAGAGAAGGCCAAAGAGGCCAACTAAGGCCAAAGAAGGCCACAGAAGGCGAAAGAATGCTAAAGAAGGCCAGAAAAGGCCAAAGAAGGCCAAGGAAAGCTAAAGAGGCCATCGAAGGCCACAGAAGGCCAAAGAGGGTAAGAGAGGGACAAAGATTCCAAAGAAGGCCAGAGAAGGCCAAAGAAGAACAGAGAAGGCCAAAGAAGGCCAAAGAATGTAAGAGAGGGCCAAAGAAGGCCAAAGAATGTAAGAGAGGGCCAAAGAAGGCCAAAGAATGTAAGAGAGGGCCAAAGAGTCCAAAGAAGGCCAAAGAAGGCCAGAGAAAGCCAAATAGGCCAAAGAATGCCGAAGAAGGCGAAAGAAGGCCAGGGAAGGCCACAGAAAGCCAAAGAAGGAAAAAAGAAGGCAGAGAAGGCCAAGAGGGTAAGAGATGGCTAAAGAGGCCAACGAAGGCCAGAGAAGGCCAGAGAAGGCCAAAGAAGGCCAGAGAAGGCTGAAGAAGGTCAAAGAAGGTCGAAGATGGCCAGAGAAGGCCGGAGAAAGTCGAAACAGGCCAAAGAAGGCCAAAGTAAGCCAAAGAAGGCCAAAGTAAGCCGGAGAATGTCGAAACAGGTCAAAGAAGGCCGAAGAAGGACAGAGATGATCGAAGAAGGCCAAAGAAGGCGAAAAAGGTGGAAGAAGTTCAAAAAATATCTGAGAAGTCGGAGAAGGTCAAAGAAGGTCAAACAATGTCGGAGAATGTGGAAGAAGATGGGAGACGGTCGGAGCAGGTGGGAGCAGGTCAGAGAAAGTCAGAAAAAGTCAAGGAATATCATAGACGGTCGGAGAAGGTCAAAGAAGGTCGAACAAGGTCAGGAAAGGCCAAAGAAGGCCGAAGAAGGTCAGTGAAAGTCGGAGAAAATGATAGAAGGTCGAAGACAGCTAAAGAAGTTCGGAGAAGGTTGGAGAAGGTCAAAGAAGTTCGGAGAAGGTCAAAGATGTTCGGAGAAGGTCAGAGAAGGTCAGAGAAGGTCAAAGAAGGTCAAAGAAGTTCAAAGAATATCGTAGAACATCAAAGAAGGCCAAAGAAGTCCGGAGACGGCGGGAGACGGTCAAAAAATTTAAAGAAGGTCAAAGAAGGTCGGACAAGGTCAAAGAAGGACGGAGAAGGTCAAAGAAGGACGGAGAAGATCAAAGAAGGACAGAGAATATCAAAGAAGGTCGGAGAAGGTCGGAGAAGCTCAAAGAAGGTCAGAGAAGGTCAAAGAAGTTCGGAGAATGTCGGAGAAGGTCAGCAGAAGGTCCAGGAGAAGGTCCAGAGAAGGTCCAGGAGAAGGTCCGAGCAGAGGTCCAGAGAAGGTCCAGAGAAGGTCAGAGAAGGTCCAGAGAAGGTCCAGCGAGAAGGTCCACAGAATATCCGTAGAAGGCCAAAGAAGGCCAAAGCATGCCAAAGAAAACCAAAGAGGCCAAAAAAGGCCAGAGAA
>JAUNZM010001746.1:0-35599 GCA_033459285.1 Clamator glandarius
CCATTCTAAAAGCCCCCAGACCCTTCTAGAGGCACCCAGGACCATTCTAAAAGCCCCTAGACCCTTCTAGAGGCCCCCAGGACCCTTCTAAATGACCCCAGACCCTTCTAGTGCCCCCCAGGACACTTCTAAAAGCCCCCAGGCGCTTCTAGAGGCCCCCAGGACCCTTCTAAAAGCCCCCAGACCCTTCTAGAGCCCCCCAGGACCCTTCTAAAAGCTCCCAGATTCTTCTAGAGCCCCCCAGGACCCTTCTAAAATCCCACAGACCCATCTAGAGGACCCCAGGACCATCTGAAAGCCCCCAGATTCTTCCAGAGCCCCCCAGGACCCTTCTAAAAGCACCCAGACCCTTCTAGAAGCCCCCAGGACCCTTCTAAAAGCCCCCAGACCCTTCTAGAGCCCCCCAGGACCCTTCTAAAAGCCCCCAGACCCTTCTAGACCTCCCCAGGACCCTTCTAAAAGACCCCAGACCCTTCTAGAGCACCCCAGGACCCTTCTAAAAGCCCCCAGACCCTTCTAGAGCCCACCAGGACCCTTCTAAAAGCCCCCAGACCCTTCTAGAGGCCCCCAGGACCCTTCTAAAAGCCCCCAGACCCCTCTAGAGTGCCCCAGGACCCTTCTAAATGTCCCCAGACCCTTCTAGAGGCCCCCAGGACCATTCTAAAAGCCCCCAGACCCTTCTAGAGGCCCCCGGGACCCTTCTAAAAGCACCCGGACCCTTCTAGATGCCCCTAGGACCCTTCTAAAAGCCCCCAGACCGTTCTAGAGGCCCCCAGGACCCTTCTAAAAGCCCCCAGACCCTTCTAGAGCCCACCAGGACCCTTCTAAAAGCCCCCAGAACCATTCTAAAAGCCCCCAGACGCTTCTAGAGCCACCCAGGACCCTACTAAAAGCCACCAGAACCTTCTAGAGGCCCCCAGGACCCTTCTAAAAGCCCCCAGACCCTTCTAGAGCCCCCCAGGACCCTTCTAAAAGCCCCCAGACCATTCTAGAGCCCCCCTGGACCCTTCTAAAAGCCCCCAGACCCTTCTAGAGGCCCCCAGGACCCTTCTAAAAGCCCCCAGACCCTTCTAGAGCCCCCCAGGACCCTTCTAAAAGCCCCCAGACTATTCTAGATCCCCCCTGGACCCTTCTAAAAGCTCCCAGACTCTTCTAGAGCCCCCCAGGACCCTTCCAAAAGCCCCCAGACACTTCTAGAGCCCCCCAGGACCCTTCTAAAAGATCCCAGACCATTCTAGAGGCCCCCAGGACCATTCTAAAAGCCCCCAGACCCTTCTAGAGGCCCCCAGGACCATTTTAAAAGCCCCCAGACCCTTCTAGAGGCCCCCAGGACCCTTCTAAAAGCCCCCAGACCCTTCTAGTGCCCCCCAGGACACTTCTAAACGCCCCCAGGCGCTTCTAGAGGCCCCGTAGGACCCTTCTAAAAGCCCCCAGACCCTTCTAGAGCCCCCCAGGACCCTTCTAAAAGCCCCCAGATTCTTCTAGAGCCACCCAGGACCCTTCAAAAAGCCCCCAGACCCATCTAGAGGACCCCAGGACCATCTAAAAGTCCCCAGATTCTTCCAGAGCCACCCAGGAACATTCTAAAAGCACCCAGACCCTTCTAGAAGCCCCCAGGACCCTTCTAAAAGCCCCCAGACCCTTCTAGAGGTCCCCAGGACCCTTCTAAAAGCCCCCAGACCCTTTTAGAAACACCCGGGAACCTTCTAAAAGCCCCCAGACCCTTCTAGAGGCCCCCAGGACCCTTCTAAAAGCCCCCAGACCATTCTAGAGCCCCCCAGGACCCTTCTAAAAGCGCACAGGCCCTTCTAGAGCCCCCCAGGACCATTCTAAAAGCCCCCAGACCCTTCTAGACCTCCCCAGGACCCTTCTAAAAGACCCCAGACCCTTCTAGAGCCCCCAGGACCATTCTAAAAGCCCCCAGACCCTTCTAGATGCACCCAGGACCCTTCTAAAATCCCCCAGACCGTTCTAGACGCCCCCGGGACCCTTCTAAAAGACACCAGACCCTTCTAGAGGCCCCCAGGACCCTTCTAAAAGCCCCCAGACCCTTCTAGAGGCACCCACGGCCCTTCTAAAAGCCCCCAGACCCTTCTAGAGCTCCCCAGGATCCTTCTAAAATCCCGCAGACCCTTCTAGAGGCTCCCGGGACCATTCTAAAAGTCCCCAGACCCTTCTAGAGGCCCACAGGACCCTTCTAAAAGCACCCAGACCATTCTAGAGGCCCCCAGGACCATTCTAAAAGCCCCCAGACTATTCTAGATCCCCCCTGGACCCTTCTAAAATCTCCCAGACCCTTCTAGAGGCCCCCAGGACCCTTCTAAAAGCCCCCAGACCCTTCTAGAGGCCCCCAGGACCATTCTAAAAGCCCCCAGACTATTCTAGATCCCCCCTGGACCCTTCTAAAATCTCCCAGACCCGTCTAGAGCCCCCCAGGACCCTTATAAAAGCCCCCAGACACTTCTAGAGCCCCCCAGGACCCTTCTAAAAGATCCCAGACCCTTCTAGAGGCCCCCAGGACCCTTCTAAAAGCCCCCAGACCCATCTAGAGGCCCCCAGGACCATTCTAAAAGACCCCAGACACTTCTAGAGCCCCCCAGGACCCTTCTAAAAGATCCCAGACCCTTCTAGAGGCCCCCAGGACCCTTCTAAAAGCCCCCAGACCCTTCTAGAGGCCCCCAGGACCATTCTAAAAGCCCCCAGACTTTTCTAGATCCCCCCTGGACCCTTCCAAATGCCCCCAGACCCTTCTAGAGGCCCCCAGGACCCTTCTAAAAGCCCCTAGACCCTTCTAGAGGCCCCCGGGACCTTCCTATAAAGCACCCGGACCCTTCTAGAGGCCCCCAGGAACCTTCTAAAAGTCCCCAGACCCTTCTAGAGGCCCCCAGGACCCTTCTAAAAGCACCCAGACACTTCTAGAGCCCCCCAGGACCCTTCTAAAAGCCCCCAGACCCTTCTAGAGGCACCCACGGCCCTTCTAAAAGCCCCCAGACACTTCTAGAGCTCCCCAGGATCCTTCTAAAAGCCCCCAGACCCTTTTAGAGGCTCCCGGGACCATTCTAAAAGTCCCCAGACCCTTCTAGAGGCCCCCAGGACCCTTCTAAAAGCCCCCAGACCCTTCTAGAGCCCCCCTGGACCCTTCTAAAATCCCCCAGACCCTTCTAGAGGCACCCAGGACCCTTCTAAAAGCCCCCAGACCCTTCTAGAGCCCCCCAGGACCCTTCTAAAAGCCCGCAGACTATTCTAGATCCCCCCTGGACCCTTCTAAAATCTCCCAGACCCTTCTAGAGCCCCCCAGGACCCTTCTAATAGCCCCCAGACACTTCTAGAGCCCCCCAGGACCCTTCTAAAAGATCCCAGACCCTTCTAGAGGCCACCAGGACCCTTCTAAAAGCCCCCAGACCCATCTAGAGGCCCCCAGGACCATTCTAAAAGCCCCCAGACTTTTCTAGATGCCCCCAGGACCCTTCTAAAAGCCCCCAGAACCTTCTAGAGGCACCCAGGACCCTTCTAAAAGGCCCCAGACCCTTCTAGATCCCCCCTGGACCCTTCCAAATGCCCCCAGACCCTCCTAGAGGCCCCCAGGACCCTTCTAAAAGCCCCCAGACCCTTCTAGAGGCCCCCGGGACCCTTCTAAAAGCACACGGACCCTTCTAGATGCCCCCAGGAACCTTCTAAAAGCCCCCAGACCCTTCTAGAGGCCCCCAGGACCCTTCTAAAAGCACCCAGACCCTTCTAGAGGTCCCCAGGACCCTTCTAAAAGCGCCCAGACCCTTCTAGAGCCCCCCAGGACCCTTCTAAAAGAACCCAGACCCTTCTAGAGGCACCCAGGACCCTTCTAAAAGCCCCAGACGCTTCTAGAGCCACCCAGGACCCTTCTAAAACCCCCCAGACCCTTCTAGAGGCCCCCAGGACCATTCCAAAAGCCCCTAGACCCTTCTAGATGCCCCCAGGAACCTTCTAAAAGCCCCCAGACCCTTCTAGAGCCCCCCAGGACCATTCTAAAAGCCCCCAGGCCCTTCTAGAGGCACCCAGGACCCTTCTAAAAGACCCCAGACCGTTCTAGAGACCCCAGGACCCTTCTAAAAGACCCCAGATTCTTCTAGAGCCCCCCAGGACCCTTCTAAAAGCCCACAGACCCATCTAGAGGACCCCAGGACCCTTCTAAAAGCCCCCAGATTCTTCTAGATCCCACCAGGACCCTTCTAAAAGCCCCCAGACCCTTCTAGAGGCCCCCAGGACCCTTCTAAAAGCCCCCAGACCCTTCTAGAGGTCCCCAGGACCCGTCTAAAAGCCCCCAGACCCTTTTAGAAGCCCCCGGGAACCTTCTAAAAGCACCCAGACGCTTCTAGAGCCCCCCAGGACCCTTCTAAAAGCCCCCAGACCCTTCGAGAGCCCCCCGGGACCCTTCTAAAAGCACCCAGACCCTTCTAGAGCCCCCCAGGACCCTTTTAAAAGTCCCCAGACCCTTCTAGACCTACCCAGGACCCTTCTAAAAGACCCCAGACCCTTCTAGAGCCCCCCAGGACCCTTCGAAAATCCCCCAGACCCTTCTAGAGTCCCCCAGGACCCTTCTAAAATCCCCCAGACCGTTCTAGACGCCCCCGCGACCGTTCTAAAACACACCAGACCCTTCTAGTAGCCCCCAGGACCCTTCTAAAAGCCTCCAGACCCTTCTAGAGGCCCCCAGGACCCTTCTAAAAGCCCCCAGACCGTTCTAGAGCTCCCCAGGACCCTTCTAAAAGCCCCCAGACCCTTCTAGAGGCTCCCGGGACCATTCTAAAAGCCCCCAGACCCTTCTAGAGGCCCCCAGGACCTTTCTAAAAGCCCCCAGACCCTTCTTAAGCCTCGCAGGACCCTTCTAAATGCCCCCAGACCCTTCTAGAGTCCCCCAGGACCCTTCTAAAAGCCCCCAGACACTTCTAGAGGCCCCCAGGACCCTTCTAAAAGCCCCCAGGCCATTCTAGAGGTCCCCAGGACCCTTCTAAATGCCCCCAGACTCTTCAAGATGCCCCCTGGACCCTTCTAAAAGCTCCCAGACCATTCTAGAGCCCCCCAGGACCCTTCTAAAAGCCCCCAGGCCCTTCTAGAGCCCCCCAGGACCAGTCTAAAAGCCCCCAGACCCTTCTAGACCTCCCCAGGACCCTTCTAAAAGACCCCAGACCCTTCTAGAGTCCACCAGGACCCTTCTAAAATCCCCCAGACCGTTCTAGACCCCCCCGGGACCCTTCTAAAAGACACCAGACCCTTCTAGAGGCCCCCAGGACCCTTCTAAAAGCCCCCAGACCCTTCTAGAGGCCCCCGAGACCCTTCTAAAATGCCCCAGACCGTTCTAGACGCCCCCGGGACCCTTCTAAAAGACACCAGACCCTTCTAGAGGCCCCCAGGACCATTCTAAAAGCCCCCAGACCCTTCTAGAGGCCCCCGGGACCATTCTAAAAGCACCCGGACCCTTCTAGATGCCCCCAGGACCCTTCTAAAAGCCTCCAGACCCTTCTAGAGGCCCCCAGGACCCTTCTAAAAGCCCCCAGACCGTTCTAGAGCTCCCCAGGACCCTTCTAAAAGCCCCAGGACCCTTCTAGAGGCTCCCGGGACCATTCTAAAAGCCCCCAGACCCTTCTAGAGGCCCCCAGGACCTTTCTAAAAGCCCCCAGACCCTTCTTAAGCCCCGCAGGACCCTTCTAAAAGACCCCAGACCCTTCTAGAGTCCCCCAGGACCCTTCTAAAAGCCCCCAGACCCTTCTAGAGGCCCCCAGGACCCTTCTAAAAGCCCCCAGGATCTTCTAGAGCCGCCCCGGACCCTTCTAAATGCCCCCAGACTCTTCTAGATGCCCCCAGGACCCTTCTAAAAGCTCCCAGACCATTCTAGGGCCCCCCAGGACCCTTCTAAAAGCCCCCAGACACTTCTAGAGCCCCCCAGGACCCTTCTAAAAGTTCCGAGACCCTTCTAGAGGTCCCTAGGACCCTTCTAAAAGCCCCCAGACCCTTCTAGAGGCCCCCAGGACCATTCTAAAAGCCCCCAGACCCTTCTAGAGGCCCCCAGGACCCTTCTAAAAGCACCCAGAACCTTATAGAGCCCCCCAGGACCCTTCTAAAAGGCCCCAGACCCTTCTAGAGGCCCCAGGACCCTTCTAAATGTCTCCAGACCCTTCTAGAGGCCCCAGGGACCCTTCTAAAAGCCCCCAGACCCTTCTAGAGGCCCCCGGGACCCTTCTAAAATCCCCCAGACCGTTCTAGACGCCCCCGGGACCCTTCTAAAAGGCCCCAGACCCTTCTAGAGGCACCCACGGCCCTTCTAAAAGCCCCCAGACCCTTCTAGAGCTCCCCAGGATCCTTCTAAAAGCCCCCAGACCCTTCTAGAGGCTACCGGGACCATTCTAAAAGTCCCCAGACCCTTCTAGAGGCCCACAGGACCCTTCTAAAAGCCCCCAGACCCTTCTAGAGGCCCCCGGGACCATTCTAAAAGCACCCGGACCCTTCTAGAGTCCCCCAGGACCCTTCTAAAAGCCCCCAGACCCTTCTAGAGGCCCCCAGGACCCTTCTAAAAGAACCCAGACCTTTCTAGAGCCCACCAGGACCCGTCTAAAAGCCCCCAGACCCTTCTAGAGGCCCCCAGGACCATTCTAAATGTCCCCAGACCCTTCTAGAGCCCCCCAGGACCCTACTAAAAGCCACCAGACCCTTCTAGAGGCCCCCAGGACCCTTCTAAAAGCACCCAGACCCTTCTAGAGGTCCCCAGGACCCTTCTAAAAGCCCCCAGAGTATTCTAGATCCCCCCTGGACCCTTCTAAAAGCTCCCAGACCCTTCTAGAGCCCCCCAGGACCCATCTAAAAGCCCCCAGACACTTCTAGAGCCCCCCAGGACCCTTCTAAAAGATCCCAGACCCTTCTAGAGGCCCCCAGGACCGTTCTAAGAGCCCCCAGACCCATCTAGAGGCCACCAGGACCATTCTAAAAGCCCCAAGACTTTTCTAGAGGCCCCCAGGACCCTTCTAAAAGCCCCCAGAACCTTCTAGAGCCCCCCAGGACCCTTCTAAAAGGCCCCAGAACCTTCTAGAGCCCCCCAGGACCCTTCTAAAAGCACCCGGACCCTTCTAGAGGCCCCCAGGACCATTCTAAAAGCCCCCAGACCATTCTAGAGGCACCCAGGACCCTTCTAAAAGCACCCAGACCCTTCTAGAGGTCCCCAGGACCATTCTAAAAGCCCCCAGACCCTTCTAGAGCCCCCCAGGACCCTTCTAGAAGCCCCCAGACCCTTCTAGAGCCCCCCAGGACCTTTCTAAAAGCACGCAGACCCTTCTAGAGGCACCCAGGACCCTTCTAAAAGCACCCAGACGCTTCTAGAGCCACCCAGGACCCTTCTAAAACCCCCCAGACCCTTCTAGAGCCCCCAGGACCATTCCAAAAGCCCCCAGACCCTTCTAGAGGCCCCCAGGACCCTTCTAAAAACCCCCAGACCCTTCTAGAGCCCCCCAGGACCATTCTAAAACCCCCCAGGCCCTTCTAGAGGCACCCAGGACCCTTCTAAAAGACCCCAGACCGTTCTAGAGCCCCCAGGACCCTTCTAAAAGCCCCCAGATTCTTCTAGATTCCCCCAGGACCCTTCTAAATGCCCCCAGACCTATCTAGAGGACCCCAGGACTCTTCTAAAAGCCCCCAGATTCTTCTAGATCCCCCCAGGACCCTTCTAAAAGACCCCAGACCCTTCTAGAGGCCCCCAGGACCCTTCTAAAAGCCCCCCAGACCCGTCTAGAGGTCCCCAGGACCCTTTTAAAAGCCCCCAGAACCTTTTAGAAGCCCCCGGAACCTTCTAAAAGCACCCAGACGCTTCTAGAGCCCCCCAGGACCCTTCTAAAAGCCCCCAGACCCTTCGAGAGCCCCCCGGGACCCTTCTAAAAGCACCCAGAACCTTCTAGAGCACCCTAGGACCCTTCTAAAAGCCCCCAGACCCTTCCAGACCTACCCAGGACCCTTCTAAAAGACCCCAGACCCTTCTAGAGCCCCCCAGGACCCTTCGAAAAGCCCCCAGACCCTTCTAGAGTCCCCCAGGGACCCTTCTAAAATCCCCCAGACCGTTCTAGACGCCCCCAGGACCCTTCTAAAAGACACCAGACCCTTCTAGTAGCCCCCAGGACTCTTCTAAAAGCCTCCAGACCCTTCTAGAGTCCCCCTGGACCCTTCTAAAAGCCCCCAGACCCTTCTAGAGCCCCCCAGGACCCTTCTAAAAGCCCCCAGACCATTCTAGAGCCCCCAGGACCCTTCTAAAAGCCCCCCGACCCTTCTAGACATCCCCAGGACCATTCTAAAAGCCCCCAGACCCTTCTAGAGGTCCCCAGGACCCTTCTAAAAAAACCCAGACCCTTTTAGAAGTACCCGGGAACCTTTTAAAAGCCCCCAGACCCTTCTAGAGAACCCCAGGACCCTTCTAAAAGCCCCCAGTCCCTTCTAGAGCCCCCCAGGACCCTTCTAAAAGCCCCCAGACCCTTCTAGATGTCCCCAGGACCCTTCTGAAAGCCCCCAGACCCTTCTAGAGTCCCCTACGACACTTCTAAAAGCCCCCAGACCCTTCTAGAGGCACCCAGGACCCTTCGAAAAGCCCCCAGACCCTTCTAGATGCCCCCAGGACCCTTCTAAAAGCACCCAGACACTTCTAGAGTCCCCTAGGACCCTTCTAAAAGCCCCCAGACCCTTCTAGAGGCCCCCAGGACCCTTCTAAAAGGCCCCAGACCCTTCTAGAACCCCCCTGGACCCTTCTAAAAGACCCCAGACCGTTCTAGAGGCCCCCAGGACCCTTCTAAAAGCCCCCAGACCCTTCTAGATGCCCCCAGGACCCTTCTAAAAGCCCCCAGACCCTTCTAGAGCCCACCAGGACCCTTCTAAAAGCACCCAGATTCTTCTAGAGGCCCCCAGGACCCTTCTAAAAGCCCCCAGACCCATCTAGAGGACCCCAGGACCCTTCTAAAAGATCCCATACCCTTCTAGAGGCCCCCAGGACCCTTCTAAAAGCACCCAGACCCTTCTAGAGGCCCTTAGGACCATTCTAAAAGCCCCCAGACCCTTCTAGAGGCCCCCAGGACCCTTCTAAAAGCACCCAGACGCTTCTAGAGCCACCCAGGACCCTTCTAAAAGCCCCAAGACCCTTCTAGAGGCCCCCAGGACCATTCTAAAAGCCCCTAGACCCTTCTAGAGGCCCCCAGGACCCTTCTAAAAGACCCCAGACCCTTCTAGAGCCCCCCAGGACCCTTCTAAAAGCCCCTAGGCCCTTCTAGATGCCCCCAGGACCCTTCTAAAAGCCCGCAGACCCTTCTAGAGGCCCCCAGGACCCTTCTAAAAGCCCCCAGATTCTTCTATAGCCCCCCAGGACCCTTCTAAAAGCCCCCAGACCCATCCAGAGGACCCCAGGACCCTTCTAAAAGACCCCAGACCCTTCTAGAGCCCCCCAGGACCCTTCTAAAAGCCCCCAGACCCATCCAGAGGACCCCAAGACCCTTCTAAAAGCACCCAGATTCTTCTAGATCCCCCCAGGACCCTTCTAAACGCCCCCAGACCCTTCAGAGGCCCCCAGGACCCTTCTAAAAGCCCCCAGACCCTTCTAGAGCCCCCCAGGACCCTTCTAAAAGCCCCCAGACCCTTCTAGACCTCCCCAGGACCCTTCTAAAAGACCCTAGACCCTTCTAGAGCCCCCCAGGACCATTCTAAAAGTCCCCAGACCCTTCTAGAGAACCCCAGGACCCTTCTAAAATCCCCCAGACCGTTCTAGATGCCCTCGGGACCCTTCTAAAAGACACAAGACCCTTCTAGTAGCCCCCAGGACCCTTCTAAAAGCCCCCAGACCCTTCTAGAGGCCCCCAGGACCCTTCTAAAAGCCCCCAGACCGTTCTAGAGCTCCCC
This sequence comes from Clamator glandarius, assembly GCA_033459285.1. Taxonomy (NCBI): domain Eukaryota; kingdom Metazoa; phylum Chordata; class Aves; order Cuculiformes; family Cuculidae; genus Clamator; species Clamator glandarius. The sequence goes on from JAUNZM010001746.1 coordinate 9,892, forward strand.
AGGACCCTTCTAAAAGCCCCCAGACCCTTCTAGAGGCTCCCGGGACCATTCTAAAAGCACCCAGACCCTTCTAGAGGCCCCCAGGACCTTTCTAAAAGCCCCCAGACCCTTCTAGAGCCCCTCATTGCCCTTCTAAAAGCCCCCAGACCCTTCTAGAGTCCCCCAGGACCCTTCTAAAAGCCCCCAGACGATTCTAGAGCCACCCAGGACCCTTCTAAAAGCCCCCAGACCCTTCTAGAGACCCCAGGACCCTTCTAAATGCCCCTAGACTCTTCTAGATCCCCCCTGGACCCTTCTAAAAGCTCCCAGACCCTTCTAGAGCCCCCCAAGACCCTTCTAAAAGCCCCCAGACACTTCTAGAGCCCCCCAGGACCCATCTAAAAGTTCCCAGACCCTTCTAGAGCACCCCAGGACCCTTCTAAAATCCCCCAGACCCTTCTAGAGGCCCCCAGGACCATTCTAAAAGCCCCCAGACCCTTCTAGAGGCACCCAGGAGCCTTCTAAAAGCCCCCAGAACTTTCTAGAGCCCCCCCAGGACCCTTCTAAAAGGCCCCAGACCCTTCTAGAAGCCCCAGGGACCCTTCTAAATGTCCCCAGACCCTTCTAGAGGCCCCCAGGACGCTTCTAAAAGCCCCCAGACCCTTCTAGAGGCCCCCGGGACCCTTCTAAAAGCACCCGGACCCTTCTAGATGCCCCCAGGACCCTTCTAAAAGCCCCCAGACCCTTCTAGAGGCCCCCAGGACCCTTCTAAAAGCACCCAGACCCTTCTAGAGCCCACCAGGACCCTTCTAAAAGCCCCCAGACCCTTCTAGAGGCCCCCAGGACCATTCTAAAAGCCCCCAGACCCTTCTAGAGCCCCCCAGGACCATTCTAAAAGCCACCAGACCCTTCTAGAGTCCCCCAGGACCCTTCTAAAAGCACCCAGACGCTTCTAGAGCCACCCAGGACCCTTCTAAAAGCCCCCAGACAATTCTAGAGGCACCCAGGACCATTCTAAAAGCCCCCAGACCATTCTAGAGGCCCCCGGGACGATTCTAAAAGTCCCCAGACCCTTTTAGAGCCCCCCAGGACCCTTCTAAAAGCCCGCAGATTCTTCTAGAGCCCCCCAGGACCCTTCTAAAAGCCCCCAGACCCATCTAGAGGACCCCAGGACCTTCTAAAAGCCCCCAGACCCTTCTAGAGCCCCCCAGGACCCTTCTAAAAGCACCCAGACCCTTCTAGAAGCTCCCAGGACCCTTCTAAAAGCCCCCAGACCCTTCTACAGGTCCCCAGGACCCTTCTAAAAGAACCCAGACCCTTTTAGAAGTACCCGGGAACCTTTTAAAAGCCCCCAGACCCTTCTAGAGAACCCCAGGACCCTTCTAAATGCCCCCAGACCCTTCTAGAGTCCCCTAGGACCCTTCTAAAAGCCCCCAGACCCTTCTAGAGGCCCCCAGGACCCTTCTAAAAGGCCCCAGACCCTTCTAGAACCCCCCTGGACCCTTCTAAAAGCCCCCAGACCCTTCTAGAGGCCCCCAGGACCCTTCTAAAAGCCCCCAGACCCTTCTAGAGGCCCCCAGGACCCTTCTAAAAGCCCACAGACCCTTCTAGAGCCCCCCAGGACCCTTCTAAAAGCACCCAGATTCTTCTAGAGCCACCCAGGACCCTTCTAAAAGCCCCCAGACGCTTCTAGAGCCACCCAGGACCCTTCTAAAAGCCCCAAGACCCTTCTAGAGGACCCCAGGACCCTTCTAAAAGATCCCATACCCTTCTAGAGGCCCCCAGGACCCTTCTAAAAGCACCCAGACCCTTCTAGAGGCCCCCAGGACCATTCTAAAAGCCCCCAGACCCTTCTAGAGGCCCCCAGGACCCTTCTAAAAGCCCCCAGACCCTTCTAGAACCCCCCTGGACCCTTCTAAAAGCCCCCAGACGCTTCTAGAGCCACCCAGGACCCTTCTAAAAGCCCCAAGACCCTTCTAGAGGACCCCAGGACCATTCTAAAAGCCCCTAGACCCTTCTAGAGGCCCCCAGGACCCTTCTAAAAGACCCCAGACCGATCTAGAGCCCCCCAGGACCCTTCTAAAAGCCCCTAGGCCCTTCTAGATGCCCCCAGGACCCTTCTAAAAGCCCGCAGACCCTTCTAGAGGCCCCCAGGACCCTTCTAAAAGCCCCCAGATTCTTCTAGAGCCCCCCAGGACCCTTCTAAAAGCCCCCAGACCCATCCAGAGGACCCCAGGACCCTTCTAAAAGCCCCCAGATTCTTCTAGATCCCCCCAGGACCCTTCTAAAAGCCTCCAGACCCTTCTAGAGGCCCCCAGGACCCTTCTAAAAGCCCCCAGACGCTTCTAGAGCCCCCCAGGACCCTTCTAAAAGCCCCCAGACCCATCCAGAGGAATCCAGGACCCTTCTAAAAGCCCCCAGATTCTTCTAGATCCCCCCAGGACCCTTCTAAAAGCCCCCAGACCCTTCGAGAGCCCCCCAGGACCCTTCTAAAAGCCCCCAGACCCTTCTAGAGCCCCCCAGGACCCTTCTAAAAGCCCCCAGACCCTTCTAGACCTCCCCAGGACCCTTCTAAAAGCCCCCAGACACTTCTAGAGGCCCCCAGGACCCTTCTAAAATCCCCCAGACCGTTCTAGACGCCCCCGGGACCCTTCTAAAAGACACCAGACTCTTCTAGTAGCCCCCAGGACCCTTCTAAATGCCCCCAGACCCTTCTAGAGGCCCCCAGGACCTTTCTAAAAGCCCCCAGACCGTTCTAGAGCTCCCCAGGACCCTTCTAAAAGCCCCCAGACCCTTCTAGAGGCTCCCGGGACCATTCTAAAAGCCCCCAGACCCTTCTAGAGGCCCCCAGGACCTTTCTAAAAGCCCCCAGACCCTTCTAGAGCCCCGCATTACCCTTCTAAAAGCCCCCAGACCCTTCTAGTATCCCCCAGGACCCTTCTAAAAGCCCCCAGACGATTCTAGAGCCACCCAGGACCCTTCTAAAAGCCCCCAGACCCTTCTAGAGGACCCCAGGACCCTTCTAAATGCCCCTAGACTCTTCTAGATCCCCCTTGGACCCTTCTAAAAGCTCCCAGACCCTTCTAGAGCCCCCCAAGACCCTTCTAAAAGCCCCCAGACACTTCTAGAGCCCCCCAGGACCCATCTAAAAGTTCCCAGACCCTTCTAGAGCACCCCAGGACCCTTCTAAAAGCCCCCAGACCCTTCTAGAGGCCCCCAGGACCATTCTAAAAGCCCCCAGACCCTTCTAGAGGCACCCAGGAGCCTTCTAAAAGCCCCCAGAACCTTCTAGAGCCCCCCCGGACCCTTCTAAAAGGCCCCAGACCCTTCTAGAGGCCCCCAGTACCCTTCTAAATGTCCCCAGACCCTTCTAGAGGCCCCCAGGACCCTTCTAAAAGCCCCCAGACCCTTCTAGAGGCCCCCGGGACCCTTCTAAAAGCACCCGGACCCTTCTAGATGCCCCCAGGACCCTTCTAAAAGCCCCCAGACCCTTCTAGAGGCCCCCAGGACCCTTCTAAAAGCCCCCAGATTCTTCTAGAGCCCCCCAGGACCCTTCTAAAAGCCCCCAGACCCATCTAGAGGACCCCAGGGCCTTCTAAAAGCCCCCAGACGCTTCTAGAGCCCCCCAGGACCCTTTTAAAAGCACCCAGACCCTTCTAGAAGCCCCCAGGACCCTTCTAAAAGCCCCCAGACACTTCTAGAGCCCCCCAGGAACCTTCTAAAAGCCCCCAGACCCTTTTAGAAGCACCCGGGAACCTTCTAAAAGCCCCCAGACCCTTCTAGAGCCCCCCAGGACCCTTCTAAAAGCCCCCAGACCCTTCTAGAGCCCCCCAGGACCCTTCTAAAAGCTCCCAGACCCTTCTAGAGCCCCCCAGGAACCTTCTAAAAGCCCCCAGACCCTTCTAGACCTCCCCAGGACCCTTCTAAAAGACACCAGACCCTTCTAGAGCCCCCCAGGACCATTCTAAAAGCCCCCAGACCCTTCTAGAGTCCCCCAGGACCCTTCTAAAATCCCCCAGACCGTTCTAGACGCCCCCGGGACCCTTCTAAAAGACACCAGACCCTTCTAGAGGCCCCCAGGACCCTTCTAAAAGCCCCCAGACCCTTCTAGAGGCACCCACGGCCCTTCTAAAAGCCCCCGGACCCTTCTAGAGCACCCAGGACCCTTCTAAAAGCCCCCAGACCCTTCTAGAGGCACCCACGGCCCTTCTAAAAGCCCCCAGACCCTTCTAGAGCCCCCCAGGACCCTTCTAAAAGTCCCCAGACCCTTCTAGAGGCACCCACGGCCCTTCTAAAAGCCCCCAGACCCTTCTAGAGCCCCCCAGGACCCTTCTAAAAGTCCCCAGACCCTTCTAGAGGCCCCCAGGACCTTTCTAAAAGCCCCCAGACCCTTCTAGAGCCCCGCAGGACCCTTCTAAAAGCACCCACACCCTTCTAGAGGCCCCCAGGACACTTCTAAAACCCCCAGGCCCTTCTAGAGGACCCCAGGACCCTTCTAAAAGCCCCCAGACCCTTCTAGAATCCCCAGGACCCTTCTGAAAGCCCCCAGACCCTTATAGAGGCACCCTGGAACCTTCTAAATGTTCCCAGACCCTTCTAGAGCCCCCCAGGACCCTTCTAAAAGCCCCCAGACCCTTCTAGAGCCCCCCAGGACACTTCTAAAAGCCCCCAGACCCTTCTAGAGGTCCCCAGGACCCTTCTAAAAGCCCCCAGACCATTCTAGACCTCCCCAGGACTCTTCTAAAAGCAACCAGAACCTTCTTGAGCCAACCAGGACCCTTCTAAAAGGCCCCAGACCCTTCTAGAGCCCCCCGGGAACCTTCTAAATGTCCCAAGACCCTTCTAGAGGCCCCCAGCAGCCTTCTAAAAGCATCCAGACCCTTCCAGAGGCCCCCGGGACCCTTCTAAAAGCACCCAGACCCTTCTAGATGCCCCCAGGACCATTCTAAAAGCCCCCAGACCCTTCTAGAGGCCCCCAGGATCCTTCTAAAAGCCCCCAGATTCTTCTAGAGCCCACCAGGACCCTTCTAAAAGCCCCCAGATTCTTCTAGAAGCTCCCAGGACCCTTCTAAAAGCACCCAGACCCTTCTAGAGGTCCCCAGGACCCTTCTAAAAGCCCCCAGACCCTTTTAGAAGCACCCGGGAAACATTTAAAAGCCATCAGACCATTCTAGAGCCACCCAGGACCCTTCTAAAAGCCCCCAGTCCCTTCTAGAGCCCCTCAGGACCCTTCTAAAAGCCCCCAGACCATTCTAGAGCCCCCAGGACCCTTCTAAAAGCCCCCCGACCCATTCTAGACATCCCCAGGACCATTCTAAAAGCCCCCAGACCCTTCTAGAGGTCCCCAGGACCCTTCTAAAAGAACCCAGACCCTTTTAGAAGTACCCGGGAACCTTTTAAAAGCCCCCAGACCCTTCTAGAGAACCCCAGGACCCTTCTAAAAGCCCCCAGTCCCTTCTAGAGCCCCCCAGGACCCTTCTAAAAGCCCCCAGACCCTTCTAGATGTCCCCAGGACCCTTCTGAAAGCCCCCAGACCCTTCTAGAGTCCCCTACGACACTTCTAAAAGCCCCCAGACCCTTCTAGAGGCACCCAGGACCCTTCGAAAAGCCCCCAGACCCTTCTAGATGCCCCCAGGACCCTTCTAAAAGCACCCAGACACTTCTAGAGTCCCCTAGGACCCTTCTAAAAGCCCCCAGACCCTTCTAGAGGCCCCCAGGACCCTTCTAAAAGGCCCCAGACCCTTCTAGAACCCCCCTGGACCCTTCTAAAAGACCCCAGACCGTTCTAGAGGCCCCCAGGACCCTTCTAAAAGCCCCCAGACCCTTCTAGAGGCCCCCAGGACCCTTCTAAAAGCCCCCAGACCCTTCTAGAGCCCCCCAGGACCCTTCTAAAAGCACCCAGATTCTTCTAGAGGCCCCCAGGACCCTTCTAAAAGCCCCCAGACCCATCTAGAGGACCCCAGGACCCTTCTAAAAGATCCCATACCCTTCTAGAGGCCCCCAGGACCCTTCTAAAAGCACCCAGACCCTTCTAGAGGCCCTTAGGACCATTCTAAAAGCCCCCAGACCCTTCTAGAGGCCCCCAGGACCCTTCTAAAAGCCCCCAGACCCTTCTAGAGGCCCCCAGGACCCTTCTAAAAGCCCCCAGACGCTTCTAGAGCCACCCAGGACCCTTCTAAAAGCCCCAAGACCCTTCTAGAGGCCCCCAGGACCATTCTAAAAGCCCCTAGACCCTTCTAGAGGCCCCCAGGACCCTTCTAAAAGACCCCAGACCCTTCTAGAGCCCCCCAGGACCCTTCTAAAAGCCCCTAGGCCCTTCTAGATGCCCCCAGGACCCTTCTAAAAGCCCGCAGACCCTTCTAGAGGCCCCCAGGACCCTTCTAAAAGCCCCCAGATTCTTCTATAGCCCCCCAGGACCCTTCTAAAAGCCCCCAGACCCATCCAGAGGACCCCAGGACCCTTCTAAAAGACCCCAGACCCTTCTAGAGCCCCCCAGGACCCTTCTAAAAGACCCCAGACCCTTTTAGAAGCCCCCGGGAACATTCTAAAAGCCCCCAGACCCTTCTAGAGCCCCCCAGGACCCTTCTAAAAGCCCCCAGACCCATCCAGAGGACCCCAAGACCCTTCTAAAAGCACCCAGATTCTTCTAGATCCCCCCAGGACCCTTCTAAACGCCCCCAGACCCTTCGAGAGGCCCCCAGGACCCTTCTAAAAGCCCCCAGACCCTTCTAGAGCCCCCCAGGACCCTTCTAAAAGCCCCCAGACCCTTCTAGACCTCCCCAGGACCCTTCTAAAAGACCCTAGACCCTTCTAGAGCCCCCCAGGACCATTCTAAAAGCCCCCAGACCCTTCTAGAGAACCCCAGGACCCTTCTAAAATCCCCCAGACCGTTCTAGATGCCCTCGGGACCCTTCTAAAAGACACAAGACCCTTCTAGTAGCCCCCAGGACCCTTCTAAAAGCCCCCAGACCCTTCTAGAGGCCCCCAGGACCCTTCTAAAAGCCCCCAGACCGTTCTAGAGCTCCCCAGGACCCTTCTAAAAGCCCCCAGACCCTTCTAGAGGCTCCCGGGACCATTCTAAAAGCACCCAGACCCTTCTAGAGGCCCCCAGGACCTTTCTAAAAGCCCCCAGACCCTTCTAGAGCCCCTCATTGCCCTTCTAAAAGCCCCCAGACCCTTCTAGAGTCCCCCAGGACCCTTCTAAAAGCCCCCAGACGATTCTAGAGCCACCCAGGACCCTTCTAAAAGCCCCCAGACCCTTCTAGAGACCCCAGGACCCTTCTAAATGCCCCTAGACTCTTCTAGATCCCCCCTGGACCCTTCTAAAAGCTCCCAGACCCTTCTAGAGCCCCCCAAGACCCTTCTAAAAGCCCCCAGACACTTCTAGAGCCCCCCAGGACCCATCTAAAAGTTCCCAGACCCTTCTAGAGCACCCCAGGACCCTTCTAAAATCCCCCAGACCCTTCTAGAGGCCCCCAGGACCATTCTAAAAGCCCCCAGACCCTTCTAGAGGCACCCAGGAGCCTTCTAAAAGCCCCCAGAACTTTCTAGAGCCCCCCCAGGACCCTTCTAAAAGGCCCCAGACCCTTCTAGAGGCCCCAGGGACCCTTCTAAATGTCCCCAGACCCTTCTAGAGGCCCCCAGGACCCTTCTAAAAGCCCCCAGACCCTTCTAGAGGCCCCCGGGACCCTTCTAAAAGCACCCGGACCCTTCTAGATGCCCCCAGGACCCTTCTAAAAGCCCCCAGACCCTTCTAGAGGCCCCCAGGACCCTTCTAAAAGCACCCAGACCCTTCTAGAGCCCACCAGGACCCTTCTAAAAGCCCCCAGACCCTTCTAGAGGCCCCCAGGACCATTCTAAAAGCCCCCAGACCCTTCTAGAGCCCCCCAGGACCATTCTAAAAGCCACCAGACCCTTCTAGAGTCCCCCAGGACCCTTCTAAAAGCACCCAGACGCTTCTAGAGCCACCCAGGACCCTTCTAAAAGCCCCCAGACAATTCTAGAGGCACCCAGGACCATTCTAAAAGCCCCCAGACCATTCTAGAGGACCCCGGGACGATTCTAAAAGTCCCCAGACCCTTTTAGAGCCCCCCAGGACCCTTCTAAAAGCCCCCAGATTCTTCTAGAGCCCCCCAGGACCCTTCTAAAAGCCCCCAGACCCATCTAGAGGACCCCAGGACCTTCTAAAAGCCCCCAGACCCTTCTAGAGCCCCCCAGGACCCTTCTAAAAGCACCCAGACCCTTCTAGAAGCTCCCAGGACCCTTCTAAAAGCCCCCAGACCCTTCTAGAGGTCCCCAGGACCCTTCTAAAAGAACCCAGACCCTTTTAGAAGTACCCGGGAACCTTTTAAAAGCCCCCAGACCCTTCTAGAGAACCCCAGGACCCTTCTAAATGCCCCCAGACCCTTCTAGAGTCCCCTAGGACCCTTCTAAAAGACCCCAGACCCTTCTAGAGGCCCCCAGGACCCTTCTAAAAGGCCCCAGACCCTTCTAGAACCCCCCTGGACCCTTCTAAAAGCCCCCAGACCCTTCTAGAGGCCCCCAGGACCCTTCTAAAAGCCCCCAGACCCTTCTAGAGGCCCCCAGGACCCTTCTAAAAGCCCACAGACCCTTCTAGAGGCCCCCAGGACCCTTCTAAAAGCACCCAGATTCTTCTAGAGCCACCCAGGACCCTTCTAAAAGCCCCCAGACGCTTCTAGAGCCACCCAGGACCCTTCTAAAAGCCCCAAGACCCTTCTAGAGGACCCCAGGACCCTTCTAAAAGATCCCATACCCTTCTAGAGGCCCCCAGGACCCTTCTAAAAGCACCCAGACCCTTCTAGAGGCCCCCAGGACCACTCTAAAAGCCCCCAGACCCTTCTAGAGCCCCCCAGGACCCTTCTAAAAGCCCCCAGACCCTTCTAGACCTCCCCAGGACCCTTCTAAAAGACCCTAGACCCTTCTAGAGCCCCCCAGGACCATTCTAAAAGCCCCCAGACACTTCTAGAGGCCCCCAGGACCCTTCTAAAATCCCCCAGACCGTTCTAGACGCCCCCGGGACCCTTCTAAAAGACACCAGACTCTTCTAGTAGCCCCCAGGACCCTTCTAAAAGCCCCCAGACCCTTCTAGAGGCCCCCAGGACCTTTCTAAAAGCCCCCAGACCGTTCTAGAGCTCCCCAGGACCCTTCTAAAAGCCCCCAGACCCTTCTAGAGGCTCCCGGGACCATTCTAAAAGCCCCCAGACCCTTCTAGAGGCCCCCAGGACCTTTCTAAAAGCCCCCAGACCCTTCTAGAGCCCCGCATTACCCTTCTAAAAGCCCCCAGACCCTTCTAGTATCCCCCAGGACCCTTCTAAAAGCCCCCAGACGATTCTAGAGCCACCCAGGACCCTTCTAAAAGCCCCCAGACCCTTCTAGAGGACCCCAGGACCCTTCTAAATGCCCCTAGACTCTTCTAGATCCCCCTTGGACCCTTCTAAAAGCTCCCAGACCCTTCTAGAGCCCCCCAAGACCCTTCTAAAAGCCCCCAGACACTTCTAGAGCCCCCCAGGACCCATCTAAAAGTTCCCAGACCCTTCTGGAGCACCCCAGGACCCTTCTAAAAGCCCCCAGACCCTTCTAGAGGCCCCCAGGACCATTCTAAAAGCCCCCAGACCCTTCTAGAGGCACCCAGGAGCCTTCTAAAAGCCCCCAGAACCTTCTAGAGCCCCCCCGGACCCTTCTAAAAGGCCCCAGACCCTTCTAGAGGCCCCCAGGACCCTTCTAAATGTCCCCAGACCCTTCTAGAGGCCCCCAGGACCCTTCTAAAAGCCCCCAGACCCTTCTAGAGGCCCCCGGGACCCTTCTAAAAGCACCCGGACCCTTCTAGATGCCCCCAGGACCCTTCTAAAAGCCCCCAGACCCTTCTAGAGGCCCCCAGGACCCTTCTAAAAGCACCCAGACCCTTCTAGAGCACACCAGGACCCTTCTAAAACCCCCAGACCCTTCTAGAGGCCCCCAGGACCATTCTAAAAGCCCCCAGACCCTTCTAGAGCCCCCCAGGACCCTTCTAAAAGCCACCAGACCCTTCTAGAGGCCCCCAGGACCCTTCTAAAAGCACCCAGACGCTTCTAGAGCCACCCAGGACGCTTCTAAAAGCCCCCAGACAATTCTAGAGGCACCCAGGACCATTCTAAAAGCCCCCAGACCCTTCTAGAGGCCATCAGGATCCTTCTAAAAGTCCCCAGACCCTTCTAGAGCCTCCCAGGACCCTTCTAAAAGCCCCCAGGCGCTTCTAGAGACCCCCAGGACCCTTCTAAAAGCCCCCAGACGCTTCTAGAGCCCCCCAGGACCCTTCTAAAAGCCCCCAGATTCTTCTAGAGCCCCCCAGGACCCTTCTAAAAGCCCCCAGACCCATCTAGAGGACCCCAGGACCTTCTAAAAGCCCCCAGACCCTTCTAGACCCCCCAGGACCCTTCTAAAAGCACCCAGACCCTTCTAGAAGCTCCCAGGACCCTTCTAAAAGCCCCCAGACCCTTCTAGAGGTCCCCAGGACCCTTCTAAAAGAACCCAGACCCTTTTAGATGTACCCGGGAACCTTTTAAAAGCCCCCAGACCCTTCTAGAGAACCCCAGGACCCTTCTAAAAGACCCCAGATTCTTCTAGATCACCCCACGACCTTCAAAAAGCCCCCAGACCCTTCTAGAGTCCCCCAGGACCCTTCTAAAAGCCCCCAGACCCTTCTAGAGGCCCCCAGGACCCTTCTAAAAGCCCCCAGACACTTCTAGAGGCCCCAGGACCCTTCTAAAAGAACCCCAGACACTTCTAGAGCCCCCCAGGAACTTTCTAAAAGTTCCCAGAATCTTCTAGAGGTCCCCAGGACCCTTCTAAAAGACCCCAGACCCTTCTATAGGCCCCCAGGACCCTTCTAAAAGACGCCAGACCCTTCTAGAGCCCCCCAGGACCCTTCTAAAAGCCCCCAGACCCTTCTAGAGCCCCCCAGGACCCATCTAAAAGGCCCCAGACCCTTCTAGAGCCCCCCAGGACCCATCTAAATGTCCCCAGACCCTTCTAGAGGCCCCCAGGACCCTTCTTAAAGCACCCAGACCCTTCTAGAGCCCCCAGGACCCTTCTAAAAGCCCCCAGACCCTTCTAGAGGCCCCCAGGACCATTCTAAAAGCCCCCAGACCCTTCTAGAGCCCCCCAGGACCCTACTAAGAGCCACCAGACCCTTCTAGAGGCCCCCAGGACCCTTCTAAAAACACCCAGACGCTTCTAGAGCCACCCAGGACCCTTCTAAAATCTCCCAGACCCTTCTAGAGGCCCCCAGGACCAATCTAAAAGCCCCCAGACCCTTCTAGAGACCACCAGGACCCTTCTAAAAGCCCCCAGACCCTTCTAGAGACCACCAGGACCCTTCTAAAAGCCCCCAGACACTTCTAGAGCCCCCCAGGACCCTACTAAATGACACCAGACCCTTCTAGAGGCCCCCAGGACCCTTCTAAAAGCCCCCAGACGATTCTAGAGCCACCCAGGACCCTTCTAAAAGCCCCCAGACCCTTCTAGAGGACCCCAGGACCCTTCTAAATGCCCCTAGACTCTTCTAGATCCCCCTTGGACCCTTCTAAAAGCTCCCAGACCCTTCTAGAGCCCCCCAAGACCCTTCTAAAAGCCCCCAGACACTTCTAGAGCCCCCCAGGACCCATCTAAAAGTTCCCAGACCCTTCTGGAGCACCCCAGGACCCTTCTAAAAGCCCCCAGACCCTTCTAGAGGCCCCCAGGACCATTCTAAAAGCCCCCAGACCCTTCTAGAGGCACCCAGGAGCCTTCTAAAAGCCCCCAGAACCTTCTAGAGCCCCCCCGGACCCTTCTAAAAGGCCCCAGACCCTTCTAGAGGCCCCCAGGACCCTTCTAAATGTCCCCAGACCCTTCTAGAGGCCCCCAGGACCCTTCTAAAAGCCCCCAGACCCTTCTAGAGGCCCCCGGGACCCTTCTAAAAGCACCCGGACCCTTCTAGATGCCCCCAGGACCCTTCTAAAAGCCCCCAGACCCTTCTAGAGGCCCCCAGGACCCTTCTAAAAGCACCCAGACCCTTCTAGAGCACACCAGGACCCTTCTAAAACCCCCAGACCCTTCTAGAGGCCCCCAGGACCATTCTAAAAGCCCCCAGACCCTTCTAGAGCCCCCCAGGACCCTTCTAAAAGCCACCAGACCCTTCTAGAGGCCCCCAGGACCCTTCTAAAAGCACCCAGACGCTTCTAGAGCCACCCAGGACGCTTCTAAAAGCCCCCAGACAATTCTAGAGGCACCCAGGACCATTCTAAAAGCCCCCAGACCCTTCTAGAGGCCATCAGGATCCTTCTAAAAGTCCCCAGACCCTTCTAGAGCCTCCCAGGACCCTTCTAAAAGCCCCCAGGCGCTTCTAGAGACCCCCAGGACCCTTCTAAAAGCCCCCAGACGCTTCTAGAGCCCCCCAGGACCCTTCTAAAAGCCCCCAGATTCTTCTAGAGCCCCCCAGGACCCTTCTAAAAGCCCCCAGACCCATCTAGAGGACCCCAGGACCTTCTAAAAGCCCCCAGACCCTTCTAGACCCCCCAGGACCCTTCTAAAAGCACCCAGACCCTTCTAGAAGCTCCCAGGACCCTTCTAAAAGCCCCCAGACCCTTCTAGAGGTCCCCAGGACCCTTCTAAAAGAACCCAGACCCTTTTAGATGTACCCGGGAACCTTTTAAAAGCCCCCAGACCCTTCTAGAGAACCCCAGGACCCTTCTAAAAGACCCCAGATTCTTCTAGATCACCCCAGGACCTTCAAAAAGCCCCCAGACCCTTCTAGAGTCCCCCAGGACCCTTCTAAAAGCCCCCAGACCCTTCTAGAGGCCCCCAGGACCCTTCTAAAAGCCCCCAGACACTTCTAGAGGCCCCAGGACCCTTCTAAAAGAACCCCAGACACTTCTAGAGCCCCCCAGGAACTTTCTAAAAGTTCCCAGAATCTTCTAGAGGTCCCCAGGACCCTTCTAAAAGACCCCAGACCCTTCTATAGGCCCCCAGGACCCTTCTAAAAGACGCCAGACCCTTCTAGAGCCCCCCAGGACCCTTCTAAAAGCCCCCAGACCCTTCTAGAGCCCCCCAGGACCCATCTAAAAGGCCCCAGACCCTTCTAGAGCCCCCCAGGACCCATCTAAATGTCCCCAGACCCTTCTAGAGGCCCCCAGGACCCTTCTTAAAGCACCCAGACCCTTCTAGAGCCCCCAGGACCCTTCTAAAAGCCCCCAGACCCTTCTAGAGGCCCCCAGGACCATTCTAAAAGCCCCCAGACCCTTCTAGAGCCCCCCAGGACCCTACTAAGAGCCACCAGACCCTTCTAGAGGCCCCCAGGACCCTTCTAAAAACACCCAGACGCTTCTAGAGCCACCCAGGACCCTTCTAAAATCTCCCAGACCCTTCTAGAGGCCCCCAGGACCAATCTAAAAGCCCCCAGACCCTTCTAGAGACCACCAGGACCCTTCTAAAAGCCCCCAGACCCTTCTAGAGACCACCAGGACCCTTCTAAAAGCCCCCAGACACTTCTAGAGCCCCCCAGGACCCTACTAAATGACACCAGACCCTTCTAGAGGCCCCCAGGACCCTTCTAAAAGCACCCAGACGCTTCCAGAGCCACCCAGGACCATTCTAAAAGCCCCCAGACCCTTCTAAAGGCACCCATGACCATTCTAAAAGCCCCTAGACCCTTCTAGAGGCCCCAGGACCCTTCTAAAAGTCCCCAGACCCTTCTAGAGCCCCCCAGGACCCTTCTAAAAGCCCCCAGGCGCTTCTAGAGGCCCCCAGGACACTTCTAAAAGCCCCCAGACCCTTCTAGAGCCCCCCAGGACCCTTCTAAAAGCCCCCAGACCCTTCTAGAGGCACCCAGGACCCTTCTAAATGCCCCCAGACCCATCTAGAGGACCCCAGGACCTTCTAAAAGCCCCCAGATTCTTCTAGAGCCCCCCAGGACCCTTCTAAAAGCACCCAGACCCTTCTAGAAGCCCCCAGGACCCTTCTAAAAGCCCCCAGACCCTTCTAGAGGCCCCCAGGACCCTTCTGAAAGCCCCCAGACCCTTTTAGAAGCACCCGGGAACCTTCTAAAAGCCCCCAGACCATTTTAGACCTCCCCAGGACTCTTCTAAAAGGCCCCAGACCCTTCTAGAGCCCCCCAGGACCCTTCTAAAAGCGCCCAGGCCCTTCTAGAGGCCCCCAGGACCCTTCTAAAAGCCCCCAGACCCTTCTAGACCTCCCCAGGACCCTTCTAAAAGACACCAGACCCTTCTAGAGGCACCCAGGACCCTTCTAAAAGCCCCCAGACCCTTCTAGAGGCACCCACGGCCCTTCTAAAAGCCCCCAGACCGTTCTAGAGCTCCCCAGGACCCTTCTAAAAGCCCCCAGACCCTTCTAGACCTCCCCAGGACCCTTCTAAAAGACACCAGACCCTTCTAGAGGTCCCTAGGACCTTTTTAAAAGCCCCCAGACCCTTCTAGAGACCCGCAGGACCCTTCTAAAAGACCCACACCATTCTAGAGGCCCCCAGGACCCTTCTAAAAGCCCCCAGGCCCTTCTAGAGGTCCCCAGGACCCTTCTAAAATCCCACAGACCCATTTAGAGCCCCCCAGGACCCTTCTAAAAGCCCCCAGACCCTTCTAGAGGTCCCCAGGACCCTTCTAAAAGCCCCCAGACCCTTCTAGATGCACCTAGGACCATTCTAAAAGCCCCCAGACCCTTCTAGAGGCCCCCAGGACCCTTCTAAAAGTCCCCAGACCCTTCTAGAGCCCACCAGGACCCTTCCAAAAGCCCCCAGACCCTTCTAGAGGCACCCAGGACCATTCTAAAAGCCCCCAGACCCTTCTAGAGCCCCCCTGGACCCTACTAAACGCCAACAGACCCTTCTAGAGGCCCCCAGGACCCTTCTAAAAGCACCCAGACCCTTCTAGAGCCCCCCTGGACCCTTCTAAAAGCTCCCAGACCCTTCTAGAGCCCCCCAGGACCCTTCTAAAAACCCCCCAGACCATTCTAGAGGCCGCCAGGACCCTTCTAAAAGACCCCAGACCCTTCTAGATCCCCCCAGGACCCTTCTGAAAGCACCCGAACCCTTCTAGATGCACCCAGGACCCTTCTAAAAGCCCCCAGACCGTTCTAGAGGCCCCCAGGACCCATCTAAAAGCCCCCAGACCCTTCTAGAGCCCATCAGGACCCTTCTAAAAGCCCCCAGACCCTTCTAGAGCCCCCCAGGACCCTTCTAAAAGCCCCCAGACCCTTCTAGAGGCACCCAGGACCATTCTAAAAGCCCCTATACCCTTCTAGAGGCCCCCAGGACCCTTCTAAAAGACCCCAGACCCTTCTAGTGCCCCCCAGGACCCTTCTAAAAGCCCCCAGATTCTTCCAGAGCCCCCCAGGACCCTTCTAAAAGCACCCAGACCCTTCTAGAAGCCCCCAGGACACTTCTAAAAGCCCCCAGACCCTTCTAGAGGTCCCCAGGACCCTTCTAAAAGCCCCCAGACCCTTTTAGAAGCACCCGGGAACCTTCTAAAAGCCCCCAGACCCTTCTAGAGCCCCCCAGGACCCTTCTAAAAGCCCCCAGACCCTTCTAGAGCCCCCCAGGACCCTTCTAAAAGAGCCCAGGCCCTTCTAGAGCCCCCCAGGACCCTTCTAAAAGCCCCCAGACCCTTCTAGACCTCCCCAGGACCCTTCTAAAAGACCCCAGACCCTTCTAGAGCACCCCAGGACCATTCTAAAAGCCCCCAGACCTTTCTAGAGGCCCCCAGGACCCTTCTAAAATCCCCCAGACCTTTCTAGACGCCCCCGGGACCCTTCTAAAAGACACCAGACCCTTCTAGAGGCCCCCAGGACCCTTCTAAAAGCCCCCAGACCTATCTAGAGGCCCCCAGGACCCTTCTAAAAGCCCCCAGACCCTTCTAGAGCTCCCCAGAATCCTTCTAAAAGCCCCCAGACCCTTCTAGAGGCTCCCGGGACCATTCTAAAAGTACCCAGACCCTTCTAGAGGCCCCCAGGACCTTTCAAAAAGCCCCCAGACCCTTCTAGAGGCCCCCGGGACCATTCTAAAAGCACCCGGACCCTTCTAGATGCCCCCAGGACCCTTCTAAAAGCCCCCAGACCCTTCTAGAGGCCCCCAGGACCCTTCTAAAAGACCCCAGACCCGTCTAGAGCCCACCAGGACCCTTCTAAAAGCCCCCAGACCCTTCTAGAGGCCCCCAGGACCCTTCTAAAAGCCCCCAGACCCTTCTAGAGCCCCCCAGGACCCAACTAAAAGCCACCAGACCCTTCTAGAGGCCCCCAGGACCCTTGTAAAAGCCCCCAGACCCCTCTAGAGTGCCCCAGGACCCTTCTAAAAGCCCTCAGACCCTTCTAGAGCCCCCCTGGACTCTTCTAAATGATCCCAGACCCTTCTAGAGCCCCCCAGGACCCTTCTAAAAGACCCCAGACCCTTCTTGACCTCCCCAGGACCCTTCTAAAAGACCCCAGACCCTTCTAGATGCCCCCAGGACCATTCTAAAAGCCCCCAGACCCTTCTAGAGTCCCCCAGGACCCTTCTAAAATCCCCCAGACCGTTCTAGACGCCCCCGGGACCCTTCTAAAAGCCCCCAGACCGTTCTAGAGCTCCCCAGGACCCTTCTAATAGCCCAAAGACCCTTCTACAGGCTCCCGGGACCATTCTAAAAGTCCCCAGACCCTTCTAGAGGTCCCTAGGACCTTTTTAAAAGCCCCCAGACCCTTCTAGAGACCCGCAGGACCCTTCTAAAAGACCCACATCATTCTAGAGGCCCAAGGACCCTTCTAAAACCCCCAGGCCCTTCTAGAGGCCCCCAGGACCCTTCTAAAAGCCCCCAGACCCTTTTAGAGCCCCCCAGGACCCTTCTAAAAGCCCCCAGACCCTTCTAGAGGTCCCCAGGACCCTTCTAAAAGCCCCAGACCCTTCTAGATGCACCTAGGACCATTCTAAAAGCCCCCAGACCCTTCTAGAGGCCCCCAGGACCCTTCTAAAAGCCCCCAGACCCTTCTAGAGCCCACCAGGACCCTTCCAAAAGCCCCCAGACCCTTCTAGAGCCCCCCAGGACCCTACTAAACGCCACCAGACCCTTCTAGAGGCCCCCAGGACCCTTCTAAAAGCCCCCAGACCCTTCTAGAGCCCCCCTGGACCCTTCTAAAAGCTCCCAGACCCTTCTAGAGCCCCCCAGGACCCTTCTAAAAACCCCCCAGACCATTCTAGATCCCCCCTGGACCCTTCTAAAAGCTCCCAGACCCTTCTAGAGCCCCCCAGGACCCTTCTAAAAGCCCCCAGACACTTCTAGAGGCCCCCAGGATCCTTCTAAAAGCCCCCAGACCCTTCTAGAGCCCTCCAGGACCATTCTACAAGCCCCCAGATCCTTCTAGAGGCCCCCAGGACCATTCTAAAAGCCCCCAGACCATTCTAGAGGCCCCCGGGACCCTTCTGAAAGCACCCGGACCCTTCTAGATGCCCCCAGGACCCTTCTAAAAGCCCCCAGACCGTTCTAGAGGCCCCCAGGACCCATCTAAAAGCCCCCAGACCCTTCTAGAGCCCATCAGGACCCTTCTAAAAGCCCCCAGACCCTTCTCGACCTCCCCAGGACCCTTCTAAAAGACCCCAGACCCTTCTAGAGGCCCCCAGGACCATTCTAAAAGCCCCCAGACCCTTCTAGAGTCCCCCAGGACCCTTCTAAAATCCCCCAGACCGTTCTAGACGCCCCCGGGACCCTTCTAAAAGACACCAGACCCTTCTAGAGGCCCCCAGGACCCTTCTAAAAGCCTCCAGACCCTTCTAGAGGCACCCACGGCAATTCTAAAAGCCCCCAGACCGTTCTAGAGGCCCCCGGGACCCTTCTAAAAGCCCAAAGACCCTTCTACAGGCTCCCGGGACCATTCTAAAAGTCCCCAGACCCTTCTAGAGGTCCCTAGGACCTTTTTAAAAGCCCCCAGACCCTTCTAGAGACCCGCAGGACCCTTCTAAAAGACCCACACCATTCTAGAGGCCCCCAGGACCCTTCTAAAAGCCCCCAGGCCCTTCTAGAGGCCCCCAGGACCCTTCTAAAAGCCCCCAGACCCTTTTAGAGCCCCCCAGGACCCTTCTAAAAGCCCCCAGACCCTTCTAGAGGTCCCCAGGACCCTTCTAAAAGCCCCCAGACCCTTCTAGATGCACCTAGGACCATTCTAAAAGCCCCCAGACCCTTCTAGAGGCCCCCAGGACCCTTCTAAAAGCCCCCAGACCCTTCTAGAGCCCACCAGGACCCTTCCAAAAGCCCCCAGACCCTTCTAGAGGCCCCCAGGACCATTCTAAAAGCCCCCAGACCCTTCTAGAGCCCCCCAGGACCCTACTAAACGCAACCAGACCCTTCTAGAGGCCCCCAGGACCCTTCTAAAAGCCCCCAGACCCTTCTAGAGCCCCCCTGGACCCTTCTAAAAGCTCCCAGACCCATCTAGAGCCCTCCAGGACCCTTCTAAAAACCCCCCAGACCATTCTAGATCCCCCTGGACCCTTCTAAAAGCCCCCAGACCCTTCTAGAGGCCCCCAGGTCCCTTCTGAAAGCACCCGGACCCTTCTAGATGCCCCCAGGACCCTTCTAAAAGCCCCCAGACCGTTCTAGAGGCCCCCAGGACCCATCTAAAAGCCCCCAGACCCTTCTAGAGCCCATCAGGACCCTTCTCTAAAAGCCCCCAGACCCTTCTAGAGGCCCCCAGGACCCTTCTAAAAGCCCCCAGACCCTTCTAGAGGCACCCAGGACCATTCTAAAAGCCCCTAGACCCTTCTAGAGGCCCCCAGGACCCTTCTAAAAGACCCCAGACCCTTCTAGTACCCCCCAGGACCCTTCTAAAAGCCCCCAGGCGATTCTAGAGGCCCCCAGGACCCTTCTAAAAGCCCCCAGACACTTCTAGAGCCCCCCAGGACCCTTCTAAAAGCCCCCAGATTCTTCTAGAGCCCCCCAGGACCCTTCTAAAAGCCCCCAGACCCATCTAGAGGACCCCAGGACCATCTAAAAGCCCCCAGATTCTTCCAGAGCCCCCAGGACCCTTCTAAAAGCACCCAGACCCTTCTAGAAGCCCCCGGGACCCTTCTAAAAGTCCCCAGACCCTTCTAGAGGTCCCCAGGACCCTTCTAAATGCCCCCAGACCCTTTTAGAAGCATCCGGGAACCTTCTAAAAGCCCCCAGACCCTTCTAGAGCCCCCCAGGACCCTTCTAAAAGCCCCCAGACCCTTCTAGAGCCCCCCAGGACCCTTCTAAAAGAGCCCAGGCCCTTCTAGAGCCCCCCAGGACCCTTCTAAAAGCCCCCAGACCCTTCTAGAGCCCCCTGGACCCTTCTAAAAGCTCCCAGACCCTTCTAGAGCCCCCAGGACCCTTCTAAAAACCCCCCAGACCATTCTAGATCCCCCCTGGACCCTTCTAAAAGCTCCCAGACCCTTCTAGAGCCCCCCAGGACCCTTCTAAAAGCCCCCAGACACTTCTAGAGGCCCCCAGGATCCTTCTAAAAGCCCCCAGACCCTTCTAGAGCCCTCCAGGACCATTCTACAAGCCCCCAGATCCTTCTAGAGGCCCCCAGGACCATTCTAAAAGCCCCCAGACCATTCTAGAGGCCCCCGGGACCCTTCTGAAAGCACCCGGACCCTTCTAGATGCCCCCAGGACCCTTCTAAAAGCCCCCAGACCGTTCTAGAGGCCCCCAGGACCCATCTAAAAGCCCCCAGACCCTTCTAGAGCCCATCAGGACCCTTCTAAAAGCCCCCAGACCCTTCTAGACCTCCCCAGGACCCTTCTAAAAGACCCCAGACCCTTCTAGAGGCCCCCAGGACCATTCTAAAAGCCCCCAGACCCTTCTAGAGTCCCCCAGGACCCTTCTAAAATCCCCCAGACCGTTCTAGACGCCCCCGGGACCCTTCTAAAAGACACCAGACCCTTCTAGAGGCCCCCAGGACCCTTCTAAAAGCCTCCAGACCCTTCTAGAGGCACCCACGGCAATTCTAAAAGCCCCCAGACCGTTCTAGAGGCCCCCGGGACCCTTCTAAAAGCCCAAAGACCCTTCTACAGGCTCCCGGGACCATTCTAAAAGTCCCCAGACCCTTCTAGAGGTCCCTAGGACCTTTTTAAAAGCCCCCAGACCCTTCTAGAGACCCGCAGGACCCTTCTAAAAGACCCACACCATTCTAGAGGCCCCCAGGACCCTTCTAAAAGCCCCCAGGCCCTTCTAGAGGCCCCCAGGACCCTTCTAAAAGCCCCCAGACCCTTTTAGAGCCCCCCAGGACCCTTCTAAAAGCCCCCAGACCCTTCTAGAGGCACCCACGGCAATTCTAAAAGCCCCCAGACCGTTCTAGAGGCCCCCGGGACCCTTCTAAAAGCCCAAAGACCCTTCTACAGGCTCCCGGGACCATTCTAAAAGTCCCCAGACCCTTCTAGAGGTCCCTAGGACCTTTTTAAAAGCCCCCAGACCCTTCTAGAGACCCGCAGGACCCTTCTAAAAGACCCACACCATTCTAGAGGCCCCCAGGACCCTTCTAAAAGCCCCCAGGCCCTTCTAGAGGCCCCCAGGACCCTTCTAAAAGCCCCCAGACCCTTTTAGAGCCCCCCAGGACCCTTCTAAAAGCCCCCAGACCCTTCTAGAGGTCCCCAGGACCCTTCTAAAAGCCCCCAGACCCTTCTAGATGCACCTAGGACCATTCTAAAAGCCCCCAGACCCTTCTAGAGGCCCCCAGGACCCTTCTAAAAGCCCCCAGACCCTTCTAGAGCCCACCAGGACCCTTCCAAAAGCCCCCAGACCCTTCTAGAGGCCCCCAGGACCATTCTAAAAGCCCCCAGACCCTTCTAGAGCCCCCCAGGACCCTACTAAACGCAACCAGACCCTTCTAGAGGCCCCCAGGACCCTTCTAAAAGCCCCCAGACCCTTCTAGAGCCCCCCTGGACCCTTCTAAAAGCTCCCAGACCCATCTAGAGCCCTCCAGGACCCTTCTAAAAACCCCCCAGACCATTCTAGATCCCCCCTGGACCCTTCTAAAAGCCCCCAGACCCTTCTAGAGGCCCCCAGGTCCCTTCTGAAAGCACCCGGACCCTTCTAGATGCCCCCAGGACCCTTCTAAAAGCCCCCAGACCGTTCTAGAGGCCCCCAGGACCCATCTAAAAGCCCCCAGACCCTTCTAGAGCCCATCAGGACCCTTCTAAAAGCCCCCAGACCCTTCTAGAGGCCCCCAGGACCCTTCTAAAAGCCCCCAGACCCTTCTAGAGGCACCCAGGACCATTCTAAAAGCCCCTAGACCCTTCTAGAGGCCCCCAGGACCCTTCTAAAAGACCCCAGACCCTTCTAGTACCCCCCAGGACCCTTCTAAAAGCCCCCAGGCGATTCTAGAGGCCCCCAGGACCCTTCTAAAAGCCCCCAGACACTTCTAGAGCCCCCCAGGACCCTTCTAAAAGCCCCCAGATTCTTCTAGAGCCCCCCAGGACCCTTCTAAAAGCCCCCAGACCCATCTAGAGGACCCCAGGACCATCTAAAAGCCCCCAGATTCTTCCAGAGCCCCCAGGACCCTTCTAAAAGCACCCAGACCCTTCTAGAAGCCCCCGGGACCCTTCTAAAAGTCCCCAGACCCTTCTAGAGGTCCCCAGGACCCTTCTAAATGCCCCCAGACCCTTTTAGAAGCATCCGGGAACCTTCTAAAAGCCCCCAGACCCTTCTAGAGCCCCCCAGGACCCTTCTAAAAGCCCCCAGACCCTTCTAGAGCCCCCCAGGACCCTTCTAAAAGAGCCCAGGCCCTTCTAGAGCCCCCCAGGACCCTTCTAAAAGCCCCCAGACCCTTCTAGAGCCCCCCTGGACCCTTCTAAAAGCTCCCAGACCCTTCTAGAGCCCCCCAGGACCCTTCTAAAAACCCCCCAGACCATTCTAGATCCCCCCTGGACCCTTCTAAAAGCTCCCAGACCCTTCTAGAGCCCCCCAGGACCCTTCTAAAAGCCCCCAGACACTTCTAGAGGCCCCCAGGATCCTTCTAAAAGCCCCCAGACCCTTCTAGAGCCCTCCAGGACCATTCTACAAGCCCCCAGATCCTTCTAGAGGCCCCCAGGACCATTCTAAAAGCCCCCAGACCATTCTAGAGGCCCCCGGGACCCTTCTGAAAGCACCCGGACCCTTCTAGATGCCCCCAGGACCCTTCTAAAAGCCCCCAGACCGTTCTAGAGGCCCCCAGGACCCATCTAAAAGCCCCCAGACCCTTCTAGAGCCCATCAGGACCCTTCTAAAAGCCCCCAGACCCTTCTAGACCTCCCCAGGACCCTTCTAAAAGACCCCAGACCCTTCTAGAGGCCCCCAGGACCATTCTAAAAGCCCCCAGACCCTTCTAGAGTCCCCCAGGACCCTTCTAAAATCCCGCAGACCGTTCTAGACGCCCCCGGGACCCTTCTAAAAGACACCAGACCCTTCTAGAGGCCCCCAGGACCCTTCTAAAAGCCTCCAGACCCTTCTAGAGGCACCCACGGCAATTCTAAAAGCCCCCAGACCGTTCTAGAGGCCCCCGGGACCCTTCTAAAAGCCCAAAGACCCTTCTACAGGCTCCCGGGACCATTCTAAAAGTCCCCAGACCCTTCTAGAGGTCCCTAGGACCTTTTTAAAAGCCCCCAGACCCTTCTAGAGCCCCCCAGGACCCTTCTAAAAGCCCCCAGGCCCTTCTAGAGGCCCCCAGGACCCTTCTAAAAGCCCCCAGACCCTTTTAGAGCCCCCCAGGACCCTTCTAAAAGCCCCCAGACCCTTCTAGAGGTCCCCAGGACCCTTCTAAAAGCCCCCAGACCCTTCTAGATGCACCTAGGACCATTCCAAAAGCCCCCAGACCCTTCTAGACGCCCCCAGGACCCTTCTAAAAGCCCCCAGACCCTTCTAGAGCCCACCAGGACCCTTCCAAAAGCCCCCAGACCCTTCTAGAGGCCCCCAGGACCATTCTAAAAGCCCCCAGACCCTTCTAGAGCCCCCCAGGACCCTACTAAACGCAACCAGACCCTTCTAGAGGCCCCCAGGACCCTTCTAAAACCCCCCAGACCCTTCTAGAGCCCCCCTGGACACTTCTAAAAGCTCCCAGACCCTTCTAGAGCCCCCCAGGACCCTTCTAAAAACCCCCCAGACCATTCTAGATCCCCCCTGGACCCTTCTAAAAGCCCCCAGACCCTTCTAGAGGCCCCCAGGACCCTTCTGAAAGCACCCGGACCCTTCTAGATGCCCCCAGGACCCTTCTAAAAGCCCCCAGACCGTTCTAGAGGCCCCCAGGACCCATCTAAAAGCCCCCAGACCCTTCTAGAGGTCCCCAGGACCCTTCTAAAAGCCCCCAGACCCTTCTAGAGGCCCCCAGGACCCTTCTAAAAGCCCCCAGACCCTTCTAGAGGCACCCAGGACCATTCTAAAAGCCCCTAGACCCTTCTAGAGGCCCCCAGGACCCTTCTAAAAGACCCCAGACCGTTCTAGTACCCCCCAGGACCCTTCTAAAAGCCCCCAGACACTTCTAGAGCCCCCCAGGACCCTTCTAAAAGCCCCCAGATTCTTCTAGAGCCCCCCAGGACCCTTCTAAAAGCCCCCAGACCCATCTAGAGGACCCCAGGACCATCTAAAAGCCCCCAGATTCTTCCAGAGCCCCCCAGGACCCTTCTAAAAGCACCCAGACCCTTCTAGAAGCCCCCAGGACCCTTCTAAAAGCCCCCAGACCCTTCTAGAGGTCCCCAGGACCCTTCTAAATGCTCCCAGACCCTTTTAGAAGCACCCGGGAACCTTCTAAAAGCCCCCAGACCCTTCTAGAGCCCCCCAGGACCCTTCTAAAAGCCCCCAGACCCTTCTAGAGCCCCCCAGGACCCTTCTAAAAGAGCCCAGGCCCTTCTAGAGCCCCCCAGGACCCTTCTAAAAGCCCCCAGACCCTTCTAGACCTCCCCAGGACCCTTCTAAAAGACCCCAGACCCTTCTAGAGCACCCCAGGACCATTCTAAAAGCCCCCAGACCTTTCTAGAGTCCCCCAGGACCCTTCTAAAATCCCCCAGACCTTTCTAGACGCCCCCGGGACCCTTCTAAAAGACACCAGACCCTTCTAGACGCCCCCAGGACCCTTCTAAAAGCCCCCAGACCCATCTAGAGGCACCCACGGCCCATCTAAAAGCCCCCAGACCCTTCTAGAGCTCCCCAGGATCCTTCTAAAAGCCCCCAGACCCTTCTAGAGGCTCCCGGGACCATTCTAAAAGTACCCAGACCCTTCTAGAGGCCCCCAGGACCTTTCAAAAAGCCCCCAGACCCTTCTAGAGGCCCCCGGGACCATTCTAAAAGCACCCGGACCCTTCTAGATGCCCCCAGGACCCTTCTAAAAGCCCCCAGACCCTTCTAGAGGCCCCCAGGACCCTTCTAAAAGCCCCCAGACCCTTCTAGAGCCCACCAGGACCCTTCTAAAAGCACCCAGACACTTCTAGAGGCCCCCAGGACCATTCTAAAAGCCCCCAGACCCCTTCTAGAGCCCCCCAGGACCCAACTAAAAGCCACCAGACCCTTCTAGAGGCCCCCAGGGACCCTTCTAAAAGCCCTGAGACCCCTCTAGAGTGCCCCAGGACCCTTCTAAAAGCCCCCAGACCCTTCTAGAGCCCCCCAGGTCCCTTCTAAAAGATCCCAGACCCTTCTAGATCCCCCCAGGACCCTTCTAAAAGCCCCCAGACCCTTCTAGACCTCCCCAGGACCCTTCTAAAAGACCCCAGACCCTTCTAGAGCCCCCCAGGACCCTTCTAAAAGATCCCAGACCCTTCTAGATCCCCCCAGGACCCTTCTAAAAGCCCCCAGACCCTTCTAGAAGCCCCCAGGAACCTTCTAAAAGCTCCCAGACCCTTCTAGAGGTCCCCAGAACCCTTCTAAAAGCCCCCAGAAACTTTTAGAAGCACCCGGGAACATTTTAAAAGCCCCCAGTCCCTTCTAGAGCCCCCCAGGACCCTTCTAAAAGCCCCCAGACCCTTCTAGAGCCCCCAGGACCCTTCTAAAAGCCCCCCGACACATATAGACCTCCCCAGGACCATTCTAAAAGACCCCAGACCCTTCTAGAGCCCCCCAGGACCATTCTAAAAGCCCCCAGACCCTTCTAGAGTCCCCCAGGACCCTTCTAAAATCCCCCAGACCGTTCTAGGACGCCCCCGGGACCCTTCTAAAAGCCCCCAGACCCTTCTAGAGGCCCCCAGGACCCTTCTAAAAGCCCCCAGACCCTTCTAGAGGCAACCACGGCCCTTCTAAAAGCCCCCAGACCGTTCTAGAGCCCCCCAGGACCCTTCTAAAGCCCCCAGACCCTTCTAGAGGACCCCAGGACCCTTCTAAAAGCCCACAGACCCATCTAGAGGACCCCAGGACCCTTCTAAAAGCCCCCAGATTCTTCTAGATCCTCTAAGGACCCTTCTAAAAGCCCCCAGACCCATCTAGAGGCCCCCAGGACCCTTCTAAAAGCTCCCAGACCCTTCTAGAGGTCCCCAGGACCCTTCTAAAAGCCCCCAGACCCTTTTAGAAGCCACCGGGAACCTTCTAAAAGCCCCCAGACCCATCTAGAGCCCTCCAGGACCCATCTAAAAGCCCCCAGACCCTTCGAGAGCCCCCCAGGACCCTTCTAAAAGCCCCCAGACCCTTCTAGAGCCCCCCAGGACCCTTCTAAAAGCCATCAGACCCTTCTAGACCTACCCAGGACCCTTCTAAAAGCCTCCAGACCCTTCTAGAGGCCCCCAGGACCCTTCTAAAAGCCCCCAGAC
>JAUNZM010001747.1:0-13233 GCA_033459285.1 Clamator glandarius
ACCGGAGGCAGCGCAAAGCAGCGACCCCTTCGGTGAGAACCAGGAGCGGAGGCGGCCGCCAGGTCTACCCGTCCCGCTGGAAAAACGAACAAAGACCGGCCGGAGAGGGGTAGACCTGACGGCCCGACGCGGCCGGAAAGACCGGCAGCCCGGGCGAAGCACGGCGGTCCTGCCGATGCTCCGGAGGTGGGTAGACGAGACGGCCGGAGCGGGTAGACAGGACGGCCGGAGCCGGGTAAGCCCGGACGGCCGGAGGATGGTAGACAGGACAGCCGGAGCCGGGTAGCCAGAACGGCCGGAGCCGGGTAAGCCCGGACGGCCAGAGCCGGGTAAGCCCGGACGGCTGGAGCCGGGTAGCCAGGACGGCCGGAGAAGGGTAAGCCCGGACGGCCGGAGAGGGGTAGCCAGGACGACCGGAGAAGGGTAAGCCCGGACGGCCGGAGGATGGTAGACAGGACAGCCGGAGGTGTGTAGCCAGAACGGCCGGAGCCGGGTAAGCCCGGACTGCCGGAGCCGGGTAAGCCCGGACGGCCAGAGCCGGGTAAGCCCGGACGGCCGGAGCCGGGTAGCCAGGACGGCCGGAGAAGGGTAAGCCCGGACGACCGGAGAGGGGTAGCCAGGACGGCCGGAGCCGGGTAAGCCCGGACGGCCAGAGCCGGGTAAGCCCGGACGGCCGGAGCCGGGTAGCCAGGACGGCCGGAGAAGGGTAAGCCCGGACGGCCGGAGAGGGGTAGCCAGGACGACCGGAGAAGGGTAAGCCCGGACGGCCGGAGGATGGTAGACAGGACAGCCGGAGGTGGGTAGACGAGACGGCCGGAGCGGGTAGACAGGACGGCCGGAGCCGGGTAAGCCCGGACGGCCGGAGGAGGATAGACAGGACGGCCGGAGCCGGGTAGCCAGAACGGCCGGAGCCGGGTAAGCCCGGACGGCCAGAGCCGGGTAAGCCCGGACGGCCGGAGGTGTGTAGCCAGAACGGCCGGAGCCGGGTAAGCCCGGACGGCCGGAGCCGGGTAGCCAGGACGGCCGAAGAAGGGTAAGCCCGGACGGCCGGAGAGGGGTAGCCAGGACGGCCGGAGCCGGATAAGCCCGGACGGCCGGAGGAGGGTAGACAGGACGGCCGGAGCCGGCTAAGCCCGGACGGCCAGAGCCGGGTAGACGTCCAGGACGGCCGGAGAAGGGTAAGCCCGGACGGCCGGAGCCGGGTAGACAGGACGCGGCGCGCGAGGCGGGGACGAAACCGGCCATCACGTCTACCCACCTCCAGGCAACCGGCGGGCTGCCAGGTCTACCCGCCAGCGCAAGCCGCAGAAAGCAAGTCCACGGCGGGCTGCCAGGTCTACCCCAGCACCCAGGGGAACGGACGGCGCGAAGGGAACGCTACACTCCCGCGGCGGAGGCCTGCTCCGTGGCAAACCGGCCGTCACGTCTACCCACCTCTAGGAAACCAGCGGGCGGCCAGGTCTACCCGCCACCGCAAGCCGCGGAAAGCAAGTCCACGGCGGGCGGCCACGTCGATCGAACCTCATCGATCAGGGAAAAATAAAAGGGTACCGAGGCCCCCGCAGCCACGGTTCTCCTGGGACAGCAACGGCCACCACGCGGCATCCCACCGCCCAACCCCGTGGGGAGAACGGCGGGAGCGGTACGAACGACCAGGCAGCGTCCGGGGAGAGGGGTGCAACACCGGCTGGCACACCGGCAGAGCCGGCCCTGCCGAGAAGCCCCTCAGACGCGCCTGCCGAGACGAGCCTCGCTAAGCATCACCCACCGCTCCGAGACACCGAGCCCATCCGTGCCTGGCCAGCCGGGACCAGGGGAGAGCCGCGGCACGCTCGACTTCCCTTTTTCAGCGTTCGACAACGAGACCATCAGCCTGACACACGCCGCACCACCTCTTGCGCTCACCCCGCGGCGAACGAGTCACCCCGGTGGAGCGGCGACCAGAGAAAAGCGGAAAAACGAGAAAGCGGAAAAAAGAACCGGAGAGAGTGCAACCGGGAAAATGCGACTCCTCCGGCGGAGCGGCCGAAACGATGGCAGGGCTTTCCCACGCTCCGTTGACCCCCAAATCCCATTCAGAACCACGCGTCACTCATCCTGGTGTCACACACTGTCACCCATTGTCACCCTGTCACCCCATGTCACCCACTGTCACCCCACGTCATCCCCTGTCACCCAGTGTCACCCACTGGGTCATCTATGGGGCGTGGGAATTCCTGGCAGGGCTTTCCCATGCTCCATTGATCCCCAAATCCCATTCAGAACCACGCGTCACTCATCGTAGTGTCACCCAGTGTCACCCTATGTCACTCCCTGTCACCCACTGTCACTCCATGTCACTTACTGTCACCCCACGTCATCCCCTGTCACCCCGTGTCACCCACGGGGTCATCTATGGGGCGTGGGAATTCCTGGCAGGGCTTTCCCACGCTCCGTTGACCCCTAAATCCCATTCAGAACCACGCGTCACCCATCCTGGTGTCACCTCGTGTCACTCCCTGTTACATATCGTCACCCCCTGTCACCCCGTGTCACCCACAGGGTCACCCACTGGGCGTGGGAATTCCTAGCAGGATTTTCCCACGCCCCATCGCCCCCCCCCCCCCCACGCTGGGGGATTTAACCCCCTCCCCTTGGATTATTTGCCCCCCTCTGGGTCTAGTTACCCTCACTCCCTGCTATTTGCTCCCCCCCCCGGCTTTATTTACCCCCCCCCGGGGTGGGATTTGCCCCTTCCTGATGCCGGGGAGGAGCGTGGGAATATTTCTGGCTGGATTCCCACGGGGGTGGGAGGGTTAATTGCCCCCCCTGGGGGGAGGCGGGGGGGGGGAAGGGAGGCAATTGCCCCCCCTCGTGATTCTTGGGGTTTTTGCCCCCCCCCCAGGGGGTTTGGTTTGGGCCAAGGTGGGTCCTGTCGGGGCCGTCGTGGCCTTCGCCGTCGTCATCGCCCTCGTCTGCTACCTCAGCCAGAGCCGCCGCAAGTGAGAGACCTGGCCCCGCCCACTCGGGGGAGGAGGCCACGCCCCCTTTGGGAGAAGCCACGCCCCCCTTGGGGAGAAGCCCCCGCCCCTCTGGGTGGCAACACATTGGGGGGGGGGGACACACACACACACACTGAAACTAACCAGGGCTAAAGCCACGCCCCCTTTGGAGGCCCCCTTGGGGATAAGCCACGCCCCTTGAGGGTCACGTTGCCCATAAGCCACGCCCCTTCGGGAAGCCCCGCCCCCTTCGGGAAAGGGAGGGCGGAACCAATGGGAGGGGGCGACACATCGAGGGCAACTAGTAATAAGCCACGCCCCCTTTGGGATAAGCCACGCCCCCTCTTAGACCATGTGTCCGCAGACCACACCCCCTTAGGGAAGCCCCGCCCCCTTCGGATTATATAGGGGTTACTGGGGTGCTATGGGGGGTTATTGAGGTCCCTGGATGTGGTTTTGGGGGTGCTATGGGGGTTACTGGGGTGCTATAGGGGATATTGGGGTCCCTGGGTGCAGTTTTGGGGTCCCTGGGTGAGGTTTTGGGGTGCTATGGGGGTTACTGGGGTGCTATGGGGGTTATTGGGGTCCCTGGGTGCAGTTTTGAGGTCCCTGGGTCTGGTTTTGGGGTGCTATGGGGGTTACTGGGGTGCTATGGGGGTTATTGGGGTCCCTGGGTGCAGTTTTGGGGTCTCTGGGTCTGGCTTTGGGGTGCTATGGGGGTTACTGGGGTGCTATAGGGGTTATTGGGGTCCCTGGGTGCAGTTTTGGGGTCCCTGGGTCTGGTTTTGGGGTGCTGTAGGTGTTACTGGGGTGCTATAGCGGTTATTGGGGTCCCTGGGTGCAGTTTTGGGGTCCCTGGGTGAGGTTTTGGGGTGCTATGGGGGTTACTGGGGTGCTATAGGGGTTATTGGGGTCCCTGGGTGCACTTTTGGGGTCCCTGGGTCTGGTTTTGGGGTGCTATAGCGGTTATTGGGGTCCCTGGGTGCAGTTTTGGGGTCCCTGGGTGAGGTTTTGGGGTGCTATGGGGGTTACTGGGGTGCTATAGGGGTTATTGGGGTCCCTGGGTGCACTTTTGGGGTCCCTGGGTCTGGTTTTGGGGTGCTATAGGGGTTATTGGGGCCCCTGGGTGCGGTTTTGGGATCCCTGGGTGTGGTTTTGGGGTGCTATGGGGGTTACTGGGGTGCTATAGGGGTTATTGGGGTCCTTGGGTGCAGTTTTGGGGTCCTTGAGTGGGGTTTTGGGGTGCTACGTGAGTTATTGGGGTGCTATAGGGGTTATTGGGGCCCCTGGGTGCGGTTTTGGGATCCCTGGATGACGTTTTGGGGTGCTATGGGGGTTACTGGGGTGCTATAGCGGTTATTGGGATCCCTGGGTGCAGTTTTAGGGCCTCTGGGTCTGGTTTAGGGGTGCTATAGCGGTTATTGGGGTCCCTGGGTGCAGTTTTGGGGTCTCTGGGTCTGGTTTAGGGATGCTATAGCGGTTATTGGGGTCCCTGGGTGCAGTTTTGGGGTCCTTGGGTGGGGTTTTGGGGTGCTATGGGGGTTATTGGTGTGCTATAGGGGTTATTGGGGTCCCTGGGTGCAGTTTAGGGGTCCCTGGGTCTGGTTTTGGGATGCTATAGGGGTTATTGGGGTGCTATAGGGGTTATTGGGGTCCCTGGGTGAGGTTTTGGGGTGCTATGGGGGTTACTGGGGTGCTATGGGGGTTATTGGGGTCCCTGGGTGCAGTTTTGGGATCCGTGGGTCAGGTTTTGGGGTGCTATGGCGGTTATTGGGGTCCCTGGGTGCAGTTTTGGGGTCTCTGGGTGTGGTTTAGGGGTGCTATAAGGGTTATTGGGGTCCCTGGGTGCAGTTTTGGGGTCCCTGGGTGTGGTTTTGGGGTGCTATAGGGGTTATTGGGGTGCTATAGGGGTTATTGGGGACCCTGGATGCAGTTTTAGGGTCTCTGGGTCTGGCTTTGGGGTGCTATAGGGGTTATTGGGGTGCTATAGGGGTTATTGGGGTCCCTGGGTGCAGTTTTGAGGTCCCTGGGTCTGGTTTTGGGGTGCTGTAGGGGTTATTGGGGTGCTATAGGGGTTATTGGGGTGCTATAGGGGTTATTGGGGTCCCTGGGTGCAGTTTTGAGGTCCCTGGGTCTGGTTTTGGGGTGCTATGGGGGTTACTGTGGTGCTATGGGGGTTATTGGGGTCGCTGGGTGCAGTTTTGAGGTCCCTGGGTCTGGTTTTGGGGTGCTATGGGGGTTACTGTGGTGCTATGGGGGTTATTGGGGTCGCTGGGTGCAGTTTTGAGGTCCCTGGGTCTGGTTTTGGGGTGCTACGGTGGTCACTGGGCTGCTATAGTGGTTATTGGGGCCCCTTGGTGCAGTTTTGGGGTCCCTGGGTGTGGTTTTGGGGTGCTATGGGGGTTATTGGGGTGCTATAGGGGTTATTGGGGTCCCTGGGTGGTGTTTTGGGATCCCTGGGTCTGGTTTTGGGGTGCTATGGGGGTTATTGGGGCGCTGTAGGGGTTATTGGGGTACCTGGGTGGTGTTTTGGGATCCCTGGGTGTGGTTTTGGGGTGCTATGGGGGTTATTGGGGTGCTATAGGGGTTATTGGGGTCCTTGGGTGCAGTTTTGGGGTCCCTGGGTGAGGTTTTGGGGTGCTATGGGGGTTATTGGGGTGCTATAGGGGTTATTGGGGTCCCTGGGTGGTGTTTGGGATCCCTGGGTCTGGCTTTGGGGTGCTATGGGGGTTATTGGGGTGCTATGGGGGTTATTGGGGTCCCTGGGTGCAGTTTTGGGGTCCCTGGGTGTGGTTTTGGGGTGCTATGTGGGTTACTGGGGTGCTATAGGGGTTATTGGGGTCTCTGGGTAGGATTTTGGGGTCCCTGGGTGCGATTTGGGGTGCCATAGGGGTTATTGGGGTGCGGGGCCAGGGCGGGGTCAAAGGTCACCGGGGGGGGGTCACAGGAGGGGTCAAAGGTCACACCCCACTGTCGTCGTCCCCCCCCCCCCCCCCCAGGAAGGCGACGGGAAGCCCCGAGGTGACCCCGGTGCCACCAGCCCCAGCGGGGGACCCCGAGGGGAACCCCCTGCAGGTGGGACTGGGAGCACTGGGAGGGACTGGGGGGAGAGTGGGAGGCACTGGGAGGGACTGGGAGGGACTGGGCGGGACTGGGAGGGACTGGGAGGAGAGTGGGAGGCACTGGGAGGGAGAGTGGGAGGGACTGAGAGGGACTGGGGAGAGAGTGGGAGGGACTGGGAGGGACTGGGAGGAGAGTGGGAGGCACTGGGAGGGAGAGTGGGAGGGACTGAGAGGGACTGGGGAGAGAGTGGGAGGGACTGGGAGGGACTGGGAGGAGAGTGGGAGGGACTGGGAGGGACTGGGAGGAGAGTGGGAGGGACTGGGAGGGAGAGTGGGAGGGACTGAGAGGGACTGGGAGGAGAGTGGGAGGGACTGGGAGGGACTGGGAGGAGAGTGGGAGGCACTGGGAGGGAGAGTGGGAGGGACTGAGAGGGACTGGGGAGAGAGTGGGAGGGACTGGGAGGGACTGGGAGGAGAGTGGGAGGGACTGGGAGGGACTGGGAGGAGAGTGGGAGGGACTGGGAGGGAGAGTGGGAGGGACTGAGAGGGACTGGGAGGAGAGTGGGAGGGACTGGGAGGGACTGGGAGGAGAGTGGGAGGCACTGGGAGGGAGAGTGGGAGGGACTGAGAGGGACTGGGGAGAGAGTGGGAGGGACTGGGAGGGACTTGGAGGAGAGTGGGAGGGACTGGGAGGGACTGGGGAGAGAGTGGGAGGGACTGGGAGGGACTGGGAGGAGAGTGGGAGGGACTGGGAGGGACTGGGGAGAGAGTGGGAGGGACTGGGAGGGACTGGGGAGAGAGTGGGAGGGACTGGGAGGGACTGGAGAGAGAGTGGGAGGGACTGGGAGGGACTGGGGAGAGAGTGGGAGGGACTGGGAGGGACTGGGGGGAGAGTGGGAGGGACTGGGAGGGACTGGGAGGAGAGTGGGAGGCACTGGGAGGGACTGGGAGGAGAGTGGGAGGGACTGGGAGGAGAGTGGGAGGGACTGGGAGGGACTGGGAGGAGAGTGGGAGGCACTGGGAGGGACTGGGAGGAGAGTGGGAGGGACTGGGAGGAGAGTGGGAGGGACTGGGAGGGACTGGGAGGAGAGTGGGAGGGACTGGGAGGGACTGGGAGGAGAGTGGGAGGGACTGGGAGGGACTGGGAGGAGAGTGGGAGGGACTGGGAGGGACTGGGGAGAGAGTGGGAGGGACTGGGAGGGACTGGGGGCTCTGTTGAAGCACTCGAGAGGCACTGGGGGGCACTGGGGAGGCACTGGGAGGTACTTGGGAGGCACTGGGGAGGCACTGGGGGGCACTGGGGAAGCACTGGGGGGCACTGGGGAAGCACTGGGGGGCACTGGGGAAGCACTGGGGGGCACTGGGGGGCACTGGGAAGTACTGGGGGGCACTGGGGAAGCACTGGGAGGTACTGGGGGGCACTGGGAAGTACTGGGGGGCACTGGGGAAGCACTGGGAGGTACTGGGGGGCACTGGGGGGCACTGGGAAGTACTGGGGGGCACTGGGGAAGCACTGGGAGGCACTGGGGAGCACTGGGAGCTTACTGGGAAGCACTGTGGGGTACTGGGGAGCACTGGGAGGTACTGGGGAGGCACTGGGAGCTTACTGGGAAGCACTGTGGGGTACTGGGGAGCACTGGGGGGTACTGGGGGGCACTGGGGGGCACTGGGGAGCACTGGGAGGTACTGGGGAGGCACTGGGGGGCACTGGGGGGCACTGGGAAGCACTGCGGGGTACTGGGGGGCACTGGGAGGTACTGGGGAGGCACTGGGGAGCACTGAGAGCTTACTGGGAAGCACTGTGGGGTACTGGGGGGCACTGGGAGGTACTGGTGAGGCACTGGGGGGCACTGGGAGCTTACTGGGAAGCACTGTGGGGTACTGGGGAGCACTGGGAGGTACTGGGGAGGCACTGGGGGGCACTGGGAGCTTACTGGGAAGCACTGTGGGGTACTGGGGGGCACTGGGAGGTACTGGGGGGCACTGGGGGGCACTGGGAGCTTACTGGGAAGCACTGTGGGGTACTGGGGAGCACAGGGAGGTACTGGGGAGGCACTGGGAGCTTACTGGGAAGCACTGTGGGGTACTGGGGAGCACTGGGAGGTACTGGGGGGCACTGGGGGGCACTGGGAGCTTACTGGGAAGCACTGTGGGGTACTGGGGAGCACAGGGAGGTACTGGGGAGGCACTGGGGGGCACTGGGAGCTTACTGGGAAGCACTGGGGGGTACTGGGGGGCACTGGGAGGTACTGGGGGCGTCACTGGTTTAACTGGTTTGTACTGGCAGGCGCGGGGGCTGCGGGTGGCGCTGCGGCGCTGGGCGCTGGGGGAGGGGCCGGCGGGGCCCCCCTCTCCCGCCCCGCCCCCCCTGGCCCCCAAGGGCCCCCCCGAACCCCCCGAATACGCCGAGATCCGGGGGAAGTGACCCCGCCACCCGCCTGTCAATCACCGGCCTGGACACGCCCCCCCGCCTCAAGGACACGCCCATCGACCCACTAGCCCCGCCCCTCCCCAGCAGCATTGCGTGTGGCTCATTGCCTATAGGCCCCGCCCACCGAACCATAG
This sequence comes from Clamator glandarius, assembly GCA_033459285.1. Taxonomy (NCBI): domain Eukaryota; kingdom Metazoa; phylum Chordata; class Aves; order Cuculiformes; family Cuculidae; genus Clamator; species Clamator glandarius. Next base: position 8,609 of record JAUNZM010001747.1, read on the forward strand.
CCACGCCCCCACCCGCCTATTGTAATTATGGCCACGCCCACTGCCCCTGTAGCCCCGCCCCGATCGAGGCCATTGTCCACGTGGTGTCGCTGTGGCCACGCCCACCGCCTCTAGGTCACGCCCCCGCCCACCAGCCTTGCCTATTGCAACCATAGCCACGCCCCGTAGCCACGCCCACTGTGTTGAGGCCACACCCACCCACCTTTAGCGATGCCTATTGCCACTGTGGCCACGCCCCTTGCACAGAGGCCACGCCCACCACCTATAGTCCCTGTCTGCCAACCCAGAGGCCACGCCCCCAACCAGCACTCGCTACAGCCGCAGTAGCCACGCCCCCTGCACCGGGGCCATGCCTCTATCTTGTAGCCACGCCCACTCTCGCGTAGCCACGCCCACCGACCCATAGCCACGCCCCAGTCACCAGCACTGCCTGTTGCCACTGTAGCCACGCCCACCAGCATTGACTATGGTTGCAGTGACCACGCCCACTGCACCGAGGCCACGCCCACCCACTCATATAGTGCCAGCGTGGCCCTGCCCGCCGCCTAGAGGCCCCGCCCACCAACCTAGAGGCCACGCCCCCAGCCACCAGCTCTGCCTATTGCCACTCTAGCCACGCCCACCAGTAATGTCCATTGTCACCGTGCCCCCCCCACTTTGCACAGGCCACGCCCACTCACCTCGAGGCCACACCTACCAACCTATAGTCACGCCCATGAGCATTATCCATGACCGCTATGGCCCCGCCCACTGTCCACGTGGTGTCGTCGTGGCCAAGCCCCCTCTTCTCCTGGCCACGCCCCTTGCCCCATAGCCAACCCACTTGATCCTGTGGCCACGCCCACAGAGCCGTAGCCCCGCCCAACTCCCCTTGGCCCCCCCCTCCCCATTCCTATAGGGGCTCCCCTGGGTCCTAGAGCCCCTACTCTGGTTCCATCACCCTATAGCCCCGCCCACCTCCCCTTGGCCCTGCCCTAGAGCTCCCCTCCCCATTCCTATAGGGGCTCCCCTGGGTCCTAGAGCCCCTCCTCTGGTTCCTATAGGGGCTCCCCTGGGTCCTAGAGCCCCTCCTCTGGTTCCATCACCCTATAGCCCCGCCCACCTCCCCGTGGCCCCACTCTAGAGCTCCTCTCCCCATTCCTATAGGGGCTCCCCTGGGTCCTAGAGCCCCTCCTCTGGTTCCTATAGGGGCTCCCCTGGGTCCTAGAGCCCCTCCTCTGGTTCCTATAGGGGCTCCCCTGGGTCCTAGAGCCCCTCCTCTGGTTCCTATAGGGGCTCCCCTGGGTCCATCCCCCTCTAGCCCCACCCCCTCTGTTATTTATTGCCCCCCTCATTAACACCCCCTTAATGACCCCAATAAAGAGGACGTGCCCTAAGGCCACGACCGCTGGTGGGGGAAGATCTATATGGGCCGGGTTGGGGGGGCGTGGAAATCTATAGGGACTCCCCCAGGTCCTAGAGCCCCTCTCCCAGTTCCCATAGGAGCTCTCCTGGGCCCTAGAGCCCCCTCCCCATTCCTATAGGGACCCTCCTGTGTCCTTGAGCCCCTCTCCCTGCTGCTATAGGGGCTCTCCAGGGGTGCTGTGGGCTCCTATAGAGGCGCTCCTGGGTCCTAGAGCCCCCCCACTTCCATTCCTATAGGAGTTTCCCTCGTTCCTATAGGGTCTTTGCTGGGTCCTAGTTCCCCTCTCTCCATTCCCATAGGGGTTCCCCCAGGGTCCTAAAGCTCCCCTGGGTCCTAAAGCCCTTCTCCCAGTTCCTATAGGGGCTCCTCTGGGTCCTAAAACCCCCTTTCCCATCCTAAAGGGGCTCCCCCGTGTCCTAGAGCCCCTCCTCTGGTTCCTATAGGGGCTCTCGTGGGCTCTAGTGCCCCCTCCCCATTCCTATAGGGGCTCTCCTGGGTCCTAGAGCCCCCCCCTTCCATTCCTATAGGAGTTTCCCTCGTTCCTATAGGATCTCTGCTGGGTCCTAGTCCCCTTCTCCCCATTCCCATAGGGGTTCCCCCAGGGTCCTAAAGCCCTTCTCCCAGTTCCTATAGGAGCTCCTCTGGGTCCTAAAGTTCCCCCCTTCTGCTCCTATAGGGGCTCCCCCAGTTCCTATAGGGGCCCCGCTGGGTCCTAAAGCCTCTCTCTCTCTGGTCCTAAAAAGGTTCTCCTGGGTGCTAGGGGCTCCTATAGGGGCTCCCCTGGGTCCTAGCGCCCCCTTCTCTTTCCTATGGGGTCTCCGCTGGGTCCTAGCACCCCCTCCCCATTCCCATAGAGGCTCTGCTGGGTCCTAGAGTCACCCCCTTGTTCCTATGGGATCTCCACTGGGTCCTAGCGCCCCCTCCCCATTCTCATAGAGGCTCCTCTGGGTTTCAGTGCCCCCTCCCCATTCCTATAGGAGTTCTTCCAGATGCTATGGGTCCCTATAGGGCCTCTTCTGGGTCCTAGAGCCTCTCTCCCTGTTCCTATGACGTCTCCCCTGGGTCCTAGTGCCTCCTCCCCATTCCCGTAGAGGCTCCTCTGGGTCCTAGAACTACCCCCTTGTTCCTACGGGATCCTATAGGGTCTCCCCTGGGTCCTAGCGCCCCCTTCTCGTTCCTTCGGGGTCTTCGCTGGGTCCTAGAGCCCCCTTCCCATTTCTATAGAAGCTCTTCTGGGTGTTACGGGCTCCTATACGGTCTCTCCTGGGTCCTAAAGCCTCTCTCTCCGTTCCTATAAAGGCTCTTCTGGATTCTATAGGCTCCTATACAGTCTCTGCTGGGACCTACGGCCCATCCCCATGCCCATAGGGGCTCTGCTGGGTCCTAGTGCCCCCTCCCCATACCCATAGAGGCTCCCCTGGGTCCTAGAGCCTCTCCTCATGCTCCTACAAAGGCTTTTCCAGATTTTATGGCTCCTATAGGGTCTCCCCCAGGTCCTAGAGCCCCCCTCTCTTTCTTACAGGGTCTCTGCTGGGTCCTAGTGCCCCCTCCCCACTTCTATAGAAGCTCTTCTGGGTGCTATGGGCTCCTACACGGTCTCTGCTGGGTCCTAAAGCCTCTCTCCCTGCTCCTATAAAGGCTTTTCCAGGTTCTATAGGCTCCTATAGGGTCTCTGCTGGGTCCTAGAGTCACGCCCTCTTTCCTATGGGGTCTCTGTTGGGTCCTATTGCCCCCCCCCTCTTTCCTATAGAGTCTCCGTTGGGTCCTAGTGCCCCTCCCCGTATCCGTAGGGGCTCCGCTGGTTCCTGGAGCCCCTTTGTCTCTTTCCTATGGGGTCTCTGCTGGGTCCTAGGGCTCCTCCCCATGCCCATAGGGGCTCTGCTGGGTCCTAGAGCCCCTCTGTCTCTTTCCTATGGGGTCTCTGCTGGGTCCTAGTGCTCCTCCCCATGCCCATAGGGGCTCTGCTGGGTCCTAGAGCCCCTCCGTCTCTTCCCTATGGGGTCTCTGCTGGGTCCTAGAGCTCTTCCATCTCTTCCCTATGGGGTCTCTGCTGGGTCCTAGAGCCCCTCTGTCTCTTTCCTATGGGGTCTCTGCTGGGTCCTAGAGCCCCTCCGTCTCTTTCCTATGGGGTCTCTGCTGGGTCCTAGAGCCCCTCCGTCTCTTTCCTATGGGGTCTCTGCTGGGTCCTAGAGCCCCTCTGTCTCTTCCCTATGGGGTCTCTGCTGGGTCCTAGAGCCCCGGCCCCAGTCCCACAGGGTCTCCGCTGGGTCCTAGAGCCACTCCCTCTGCTCCTACGAAGGTTCTTCCGGCTGCTACGGGCTCCTATACGGTCTCCGCTGGGTCCTAAAGCCTCTCCGCCCCCTCCCCGCCTATAAAGGCACTTCCGGGTTCTATAGGCTCCTATAGGGCCTCCGCTAGGTCCTAGTGCCCCCCCTCTTTCCTACGGGGTCTCCGCTGGGTCCTAGTGCCCCCCCCCTCTTTCCTACGGGGTCTCCGCTGGGTCCTAGTGCCCCCCCCCCTCTTTCCTACGGGGTCTCCGCTGGGTCCTAGTGCCCCCCCTCTTTCCTACGGGGTCTCTCCTGGGTCCTAGTGCCCCCCCTCTCTTTCCTACGGGGTCTCCGCCGGGTCCTAGTGCCCCCCCCTTTCCTACGGGGTCTCCGCCGGGTCCTAGTGCCCCCCCCTCTTTCCTACGGGGCCTCCGCTGGGTCCTAGTGCCCCCCCTCTTTCCTACGGGGTCTCTGCTGGGTCCTAGAGCCCCTCCCCTCTTTCCTACGGGGTCTCCGCTGGGTCCTAGTGCCCCCCCCTCTTTCCTACGGGGTCTCGCTAGGTCCTAGAGCCCCTCCCCTCTTTCCTACGGGGTCTCCGCTGGGTCCTAGTGCCCCCCCTCTTTCCTACGGGGTCTCGCTAGGTCCTAGTGCCCCCCCTCTTTCCTACGGGGTCTCCGCTGGGTCCTAGTGCCCCCCCCTCTTTCCTACGGGGTCTCCGCTAGGTCCTAGTGCCCCCCCCCCGCTCTTTCCTACGGGGTCTCGCTAGGTCCTAGAGCCCCTCCCCTCTTTCCTACGGGGTCTCGCTGGGTCCTAGAGCCCCTCCCCTCTTTCCTACGGGGTCTCGCTGGGTCCTAGAGCCCCTCCCCACACCCCACAACACCCCCGGGTCCTGGCGTCCCCCCCCCCCCCCCCCACGTTTCCATCCGGATCCCTCGCCCCTCCCCCCCTCCCTC
>JAUNZM010001748.1:0-62500 GCA_033459285.1 Clamator glandarius
AAAGAAAAGAAAAGAAAAGAAAAGAAAAGAAAAGAAAAGAAAAGAAAAGAAAAGAAAAGAAAAGAAAAGAAAAGAAAAGAAAAGAAAAGAAAAGAAAAGAAAAGAAAAGAAAAGAAAAGAAGGCTGAAGTCGAGATTCAGCTTCTCTCCTTCAACTCTTCCCTGCACAGCATTTCCAGCTCTCCGTAGCACAGTGTTTTCCCCAGTGTCATTCAAGCTCAACTAGCAGGTCTAGCAAGGCACTTCCTTGAGTGCCAATTGGCAAAGATGGTCAGGTCAGAGTCAGAAACCTTCCCGTGGCTGGGTAGGTCCCTCCTGCCATGCACCTCTCCTGCTTGTTCATCTCCTCTGCTCAACAGCTCTGATGGTGAGCATGAGACACTGTGCTTTGTTTGCTTTAGTCATGATTAAACAACTAACACAGTGCACATGCATACACACACAAATTAAACATCCAACTATAAGCAAAAGCTATAGGATGTTTTAAATGTAGGTGAATTCTCAGAATAATAAATCAGGAATGTCTTTTCTAACTCCGCTATTGAAGATAAGAGGAGCATTTTTTAAAATAACCTCCTCCCTACCCCCCCCCCCCCCAACATCCCCCCCTCACATGATGAAAGACCTATAAAGCTGAATAGCTGAGAGATAATAACTCTAACGGTAAAGGTCCCAGCATACGTATACCACCCTGCCTCTGGCAGTAATCCTGGCTTTGGGGATCTGAAATTTCCTAAAGATGTATTAGTGTCTTATACACATGTGCTCTTGTGCACTCATAATCCTTTTCACTAGCTTCTTAGCTGCATGCTTTGTATTTAAATTTTCCTTCTGACCAAGTAAATCCCTTTGGATGAAGTGACAGGAGCTTTTCAGCACCCATAGCTGGGTGACAGCTGGTGTAGAGGCTCTGAAAGACTGCAAAGTGTTCCTTACTAGCTTTCTTCAGGACCAGTGTCAGCCACCAGCTGAGCGATTTGTTAGCTACCCTTTGGGCATCAGTCAGCTGAAGAGGCTCACATTAAAGGCTAAAGTAATACAATGGATATTAAAATAAAAAAACCAATATCTCTGCTCCTGGCTTTACTGTGCCTTTAATTAGGTGCTTATTCATTATATGTGAGCACGGTACATTTTCATTAATTCAGGAAACCCTTTATAAATACTGTATTAAGTGTATATGCCAGCCTCCGAAATACACTGAAAACTTTGGCTTGAAAGACATAATTGTCAGAAGCCTTTCTAGGAGCAGCAGAGCAGTTAAAGAAGTTTACTTACAGATCACAGAACAAGATGTTTGAATTTTTTTTCCCTCAAGTAAAGTTTCCCTGCAAATGTCCAATGTGTAATATATTCTGTTATTTAATTCTGGATTTGAAGGTTTGCTTCTCAGGGGTTCTGGCAAGTTTTTGCTATCAGAATTAGTAATGAGAAGAGTTGGAACTGTGGAAGTAAATCATGCAATGTAGTCAGGTTGTTAAAGGAAAAGCAATCCAAAAATGCGAGTATTTCAGAACCAAACTAGGGCAGGTTGCTGCCTGCACAGTTTTTTTCTAAGAAGGTGCAATCACAAAGGCAGGGGAGAAATTCTTCACCCTTTCTCCAACAGGGAAAGATTAATTTAAAAGAAGTCAATTTTAAAATACAGTAGCATGTACAATAAAATTTTTAATTATTTATTGATCTCTAAGGATATTAAAGTACTGAGCTAGGTAAAACTTCCACAGCATTCAAGTTCTTTTGCTTGAGTAAGGACTGTTGTCTTAGACCAAAACTTACGAGAACTGCTTTATAAAAATAGTAATTAATATTCAAAACTTTGTTGGTGCACCACCCACATATATTTGTGAAAGCAACTCAACTTTTAAATAATAATCCAAACTTGTGATAAGAAAAAGTGTAAAAGTATTTTAATTGTATGATTTTATCTAAGACATTGTCATAATAAAATTCTCATTTACAAATTGGGATAAATGTAATTGTGAAGATCTTTCTTTGGGCTGTTTTTTTTTAAATAAAGTTGCTATTACAGAATGTTTCTTTTTTTCTTCTTTATTTTCTCCTTGTTCTGAAAATATGGAATAGGTGATCCTAAAGGAATGAATCAAAATTCCAAAAAGACATACAAATTCCCTCAATGCTTTGAAACGTTATTATTCTTGAAAACAAATAGCTAAATTAAAACTACATATCTCTGAAGCAGTTCCCAATTCAAATTTTGCTTGCAAAGACTAAAATCAAATCAAGTTTGAGCCTTTGATTCACATTCAGTAAAAAAACTTTGGAAGTAATTTCTGTAAGAATGCTCATTTTCAAGGAAATATAACAGCTTTCAGTATCATGCATTTCACTCGACATTTCTTTCCATTTTAATCAGACCTAGAAGTTTATTGTCAATTTTTTCTCACTTACAGTTGCTAATTGAATAAGATATATTTTGTAGAAATAATAAAATTCACAAGGTGCATCTTATCTGTGAGTGATAGATCACAGAAATGAGGAAGATTATTCAAATGAACTAAAATAAAACGTTGTTTTCTAGCTCTTCTTTTTACTTTGGAAACTTAACAAAACTAATTTACAAAGAAAAAAGTGAGTTCTTTTTATTTTAAAATCTTTTTCATACCTCTGCAGAGACAGTTACATACATACCACGAGAAAGTGCAATGCAGATTCAGAAGAAAGATAATATTACATTTCACAGACCAAATCAGGCATGTATTTACAGTTCTCACTCTTCCTGTACCCTCTGAATATATTCTTGCTCTTTATCCTTACATCTGGATTTTGACCCTTCTTTGCATACATTTTTCCCACCTCCAAAATATGCTGCTGTTGAGCCAGAAAATAAACACTCACTAAAAACTCAAAGTAAGCTTCCTCTCTGAAAAATTGCTGAGGGACCTGATCCTGCACTCATTGCAGTCTGTAGAAGTTTTAATCACAGAACACACAAGCAAATGAGACAAGGGGCCTTATATTCATAATACCTGAGCAACCTTCCGAGCTGCAGAACTGAAGGCATTCTTGTAAGTGTCGTAATTCTAGAAATCTGCTAATAATAAAAATGGAATTTGGGAGACTTTTAGTTTGAACTCAGACGTTTCACTTAGGTCATGATCTCAAGCACTTCTTCAGCATGTTTTTCCCTTATGAATTATTAATACAGGGCTTGTAATGGGCTCACAAGTGACTCGAGAGTCCTTATTAGTAAATCATGGTCACAATATGAAACTGAAAAATTCACAGGATGCAGAGTATAGATAATATATAATCTCTGCAGGATTATTTTTTTTTTGAGAGAGAAAACATACAATAGCAAAATATAAGAGTGTGTCTATTTCCTCTAAATGTTAATTGATCTTTCCTCAATTTGGGTCAATCAAAATGTCTAAATATTGCAACCTTTATCCTTTTTCTTATATTTCCAGTTTTTAGAAACTTTTTTCTGATTATTTTATAACAGCTTGTTTAACCATTCACTTGCTCACTCTCTGTACAAAACCCTGATGGTGATTCTTTATTATTTTTAAATACACAGCAGCTTTAAAAAAAAATATAGGGCATACCTGTATGTTTGGTGTCTGTTTACATTTTCTGTAATGTAGTCATTAAGCTCACAACGTAGACTTGAGGGATGTCAAAACTGACAACCACACTATGATTGATGATGCTGTGCTAGACTAATTCTTACCAGGTGTGGTGTGATGTGAATTCAAATGCAGCTCAGGGTTCTTATTTGTATTAGTAAAGTTGTGCTTTGTCAAAGTTCTGTGACTTCTTAACCCACTAAATCCATCTTCTAATCCAAGTTTTTCTTCGCCTTACTGCTGTATACAATATTTCTCTTCCTCTCTCTCTCAATAAAGCAATCCTTACATCTTCATCTCCAGTCAGGGTTTCTTAAGACATCCAGTTCGTGCAAATTCCAGAAAATACCAAGTCTGATGAGGTTATGTTAATTAAGAGTAAAATCTACATAAAGGCTTCCTAAGTGACTTGAGCTAAGGTAGGTGAAATTATGTAGGGTGAAATTCACTCCATCAATATAAAGCATAAAAAGGAGAGCTTTATGTGGATAAGGAGTAAAATCCACAATCTTCAACCAGTAAAAGGGCTACAGCACAGACTTCTTTGGTTCCTACACACACTGTTTCCATTGTCACTTGCAGATCTGAGGGACCAGGGGAAGCATCAGGTTATTACCTCTTGTTAAGTGTCAGTGGTAAATATTGAGTGTTTGCACTTTTGAACGACAAAGAGATTAAATAGATATTTATGTGGTAGCAGGGGTGTGCATGAATTAAACTTTTAGTCTTTTTTATTATTCCTCATTCTCTTCCTTCCCCCTCAAACTCATTTTTGACTCTGTCCTCACTGGTACATTATCATCAGCTGGATCATTGGCAAGTCATGTGTCCAGCATCTTTGATAACAGAGAACCATGTTGACCTCAGGGTGAGCAATGGAGTTGCATTCATTTCCTAGCTGGATGACACATCATCATGTTTGATTGCATTTATCTTCATTTCATTTATATTTTATCAACAAAAACAATGAACTTGCAAACAGAGTCTTGAGACACTAGGAAACACGTATAGCAGAATTCTTAAAAGTTCAATTTACTTCAACACCTAAATAATGTAAAAACCTAAATAATATGATTCAATGAAATACAGCAAACCACATCAAATGTTGCACTGCTAATCTGTGAAGGTACCTATGAGCCCTCAATAGCTCCCCCTTTCCCTCACCAAACCCTATTTCACTCAGGTCTAATTTTAAGTGAGTGTTTTCTCATGCAAATATCCATTGATTTGAACGAGATTTTACAAGGGTAAGGACTAAGCAAAGACACTGGGATATGATCTTCGGAGAAGAAACTTAACCTCACCTTTTATGGATTCAGGCAGCAACTTTACAGTAGAGTTGTTGTACTATTACTGCACAAAAGTAATGGAAGAAGGGCCAGCATGTAGCATACAGGAGAATAGCTTGCAATCAGACTGCAAGGGACCAATGGGCACCAGGGGCAGAAAAATTGGAGCTGAGGGGGAAGCGTTTTTTTGGGGTATCATCGAGATTACTCAGCTATCTTCTCTGTGCAATTACTCTGAAACAGCCCCCAAGAACTCTCTGTTGAAATGCACAGGTAAAGGAGTGGGGATGTGGGAGGGGTTAGAGTGGAGAAGGGGGTAGAGTAGAGAGGGACAAATTTAAGTTCTACTGGTAAATCATGTAGTTGTCCCATTCCCCAAGACATCAGAGAAAATAATTATTTCCATTTGTCAAGGTCCTGGTAACAAGTGTTGAAGGTGGGATAACAATCTTGTAGAACAATAAAAGAGCGTTCTTCTTATATTTAGATAATTTTAAGTGCTGGCTGTTTTAAATTCAGAATTATTGAAGAGGTCTTCCCCAGAAACAAGAGAAGTATTTCTTTACTGAATACTTATCTTAAGGAAAATATACATAATTCTATTTCTTTCTGAATCATTACACTCATGAATAACAATTCCAACCTTGCATCCACTTCAAAAAAGAGATTAAAAAAGCTACAATGACTGTTAGGTTGTCCACTTTATAGCAAAGGTATTAAAGTTTGCCAAGTGCATTAGCTACTTAATTGGCATTTCTGGTTAGCTCTAAACACTACATTTAAAGTACTCGTGTATAAAAATAGTTGTCCAAAGAAGCACTGATGTTATTATTAAGACTGTTGTCACTTATTCGAAATGAGATAGCATCCTGTGCCAGACAGCTGGATGACCTGGCAAATGGCAGGTGCAGGAAGGAATGGAGAAATGTTTTGTCTTTGTTGTGACCAGACTCACATCTGGGTGGAGCTCAGACTAGTACTTACTATTTTTCACAGATCACTCAGTGCTGCTTTTCTTGCTCCGCTCATTCTTCACCTCAGTTTGTTCATTGGCATTGACCTTGTTTCTTCCAATTGGAGACCTCAGCTTGCATAGCATTTTGGCTAATCCACTCTTACTGGGTTGAGAAGTTTCTCCACAATATCAGTTAGTAGTGTCAGTGGTGGAAATCTGCTTTAAGCAGGAGCCTTAGCTAGGTAAGATCATGTAGTAATATCAATAATTGTTTGTGGCATCTATATTTCAGACCTAAAAATATTGAGCACTGCTCTACTTTATGGACATTGTTTTAGCAGCTGAAGAGACTGTACCACAGAATCACAGAATCACAGAATGACCAGGTTGGAAGAGACCCACTGGATCGTCAAATCCAACCATTCCCACCATTCCCTAAATCATGCTCCTAAGCACCTCATCTACCCTAACAGATTTGTGAAGGGATTAACTACTAAGTTATTGTTTCCCTAGCTCTGCTCTTATATCTATTAAAAACACAGCATTTGCTTTAATAGATCATCTATATTATTTACTGGGGGGTTTTTCTGAACCAGTGCAGCATGGGTAATAAGAAGGAAGAGCTGGAAGCTGTCGTAGGGCAAGGAGCCTATGCTGTCGTTGCCATCATGGAAACGTGGTGGGATGACTTATATCACTGAAGTACAGATAGAGTAGGGTACAAACTCTTCAGACGGGATAGGAAGGGAAGGAGAGGAGGCGGGGTAGCCCTCTATGTAAGGGAGGACTTGGACACCACTGAGATGGATTGTGGCGATCAGGAGATTGAGTGCCTGTGGGTTAAAATCAGAGGAGCCCATAAGAAGGTAGATTTTGTGATCGGAGTCTGTTACAGGCCACTCAGCCAAGGAGAAGCAGCTGACGAGCTCTCCTATAAACAGCTGAGGTTAATCTCTAGATCAATGCCTCTTGTTCTTGTGGGAGACTTCAATCTTCCTGATACCTGCTGGAAGTACAATAGAGCAGAAAGGAAGCAGTCTAGGAGGTTCCTGGAGTGTGTGGAAGACACCTTCCTTGCACAGCTGGTGAATGAACCAACAAGGGACAGTGCCCTCCTGGACCTGCTGTTTGTGAACAGAGAAGGCCTTGTGGGGGATGTGGCAGTAGGAGGACGCCTAGGACTAAGCGATCATGAGATGATGGGGTTTTCTGTTCTAGGCGAAGTGAAGAGGGTGGTTAGCAGGACAGTAGCATTAAATTTCCAGAGGGCAGACTTTGAACTCTTCAGAAGCTGGTTGGCAAAGTCTCATGGGAGACAGTGCTTAAGGGCAAGGGAGCCCATGAGGGCTGGGAGCTCTTCAAAAAGGAGATCCTAGTGGCTCAGGAGAAAGCCATCCCCATGTTCCAGAAAATAAGCCGGCAGGGGAAAAAACCATCTTGGTTGAACAGAGACATCTTGAGTGATATCAAGAGGAAGAGGAATGTTTATGGCTCTGGAAGAGGAGACAGGCCTCTTGGGGGACTACAGGAGGGAAGTGAGATTGTTTAGAGAAAAAATCAGAAGGGCTAAGGCTCAACTAGGAATCAGATTGGCAAAGTCTGTGAAAGATAACAAAAAATCATTCTATAAATATATAAATAATAAAAGGAGGACTAGGGAGACCATACAGTCCCTATTCAGTACAGAAGGAACAACAGTGAGAGGGGATGAGGAAAAGGCTGAGGTACTTAATGACTTCTTTGCCTCAGTCTATAATTGTAAAGAATGTTCTTCCCTCTGTGTACAAACCCTGGAGCTAGAGGAGCAAGATGAGGCTCCCATGGTCCAAGAGGAGGTGGTCAGAGCCTTGCTAGCCCGACTAGACACCCACAACTCTATGGGGCTGGATGGGATTCACCCAAGGGCATTGAAGGAGCTGGCGGATGTGCTGGCCAAACCCCTTTCCATCATCTTCCAACAGTCCTGGATGACTGGGGAAGTTCCGCTGGACTGGAGGCTGCCTGATGTTGTGCCCATCTACAAGAAGGGTCACAGGGAGGATCCAGGGAACTACAGGCCTGTCAGTCTGACCTCAGTGCCAGGGAAAGTCATGGAGCGGGTGATCTTGAGTGCAATCATGAAGCACATGCAAGAGAACCGGGTGATCAGGCCCAGTCAACACGGGTTCACAAAAGGCAGGTCTTGCCAAACTAACCTGATCGCCTTCTATGACAAAGTGACTCGGCTGCTGGACGAGGGAAAGGCTGTGGATGTATCTTCCTGGACCTGAGTAAAGCCTTTGACACAGTTTCTCATAGCATTCTGCTATGGAAACTGTCGGCCTCTGGCCTGGACAGGCGCACACTCTCCTGGGTGGAAAACTGGTTGAATGGCCGGGCCCAGAGAGTGGTGGGAAATGGAGTTAAATCCAGCTGGAGGCCAGTTACAAGTGGGGTTCCCCAGGGCTCAGTGCTGGGTCCAGCCCTGTTCAATGTCTTTATCAACGACCTGGATGAAGGCATCGAGTGCTCCCTTAGCAAGTTTGCAGATGACACTAAGCTGGGTGGAAGTGTGGATCTGCTGGAGGGTCGGGAGGCTCTGCAAAGGGACCTGAACAGGCTGGACTGCTGGGCTGAGACCAGTGGCATGAGGTTTAACAAGGCCAAATGCCGGGTCCTGCACTTGGGGCACAACAACCCTAAGAAGAGCTACAAACTAGGAGAAATCTGTCTAGAAAGCTGCCTGGAGGAGAGGGACCTGGAGGTGTTGGTTGACAGCTGACTGAACATGAGCCAGCAGTGTGCCCAGGTGGCCAAGAAGGCCAATGGCATCTTGGTCTGTATCAGAAATGGTGTGACCAGCAGGTCCAGGGAGGTTATTCTCCCTCTGTACTTGGCACTGGTGAGACTGCTCCTTGAATCCTGTGTTCAGTTCTGGGCCCCTCACCACAAGAAGGATGTTGAGGCTCTGGAATGAGTCCAGAGAAGAGCGACAAAGCTGATGAAGGGGCTGGAGAACAAGTCTTATGAGGACTGACTGAGAGAGCTGGGGTTGTTTAGCCTGGAAAAGAGGAGGCTGAGGGGAGACCTCATTGCTCTCTATAACTACCTGAAAGGAGGTTGTAGCGAGGAGGGAGCTGGCCTCTTCTCCCAAGTGACACGGGACAGGACAAGAGGGAATGGCCACAAGCTCTGCCAGGGGAGGTTTAGACTGGACATTGGGAAAAGATTTTTCACAGAAAGGGTCATTGGGCAGTGGAACAGGCTGCCCAGGGAGGTGGTTGATTCACCTTCCCTGGAGGTGTTTAAGGCACAGGTGGACCAGGTGCTAAGGGGCATGGTTTAGTGTTTGATAGGAATGGTTGGACTCGACGATCCGGTGAGTCTCTTCCAACCTGTTTATTCTATGATTCTATGATTATCCTACTGATCAAAAATGGCTTGGTAAAAGAGAAATTAAAGCAGAAGAAAGAAATGTGGGAGGTCTGTGCTAATGTATTCCCAATTGCAAGTCATATGAGGTGCTCTCAGTGGTGCTCCTCACACTATCCCCATCTATATGTCAAGTTACCCAAACATCTGATTCAGATCAACGGCCAAGTTACTGTTTTTTAACCCATGCTAATCTGCTAACCCATGGTAAGATGATCTTTGAAACATAAGAGGAATGTGAAAGAAAGAAAGAAACTTAAGGTAACACTCTTTTTCACTTAGGACTGCTCTAGGACACATTTCCTTTCCTTTGCTGAAGGCTGAGGGATCTCATGAAGCTACCATGGTTATGCTCACAAATGGTAACTCTTTTTGCCATGTAGTACCTTTGATCAAATGTCTGAGCTCTTAGTTCACAGAATCACAGAATAACCAGGTTGGAAGAGACCCACTGGATCATCGAGTCCAACCATTCCCACCAATCCCTAAATCATGCCCCTAAGTACCTCATCCACCCTCACCTTAAACACATCCAGGGACGGTGACTCAACCACCTCCCTGGGCAGACCGTTCCAATGCCTAACCACCCCTTCCATGAAGAATTTTTCCCTTATCTCAAGCCTAAATCTCCCCTGGCGGAGCTTGAGGCCATTCCCTCTCATCCTGTCCCCTGTCACTTGGGAGAAGAGGCCAGCACCCTCCTCTCCACAACCTCCCTTCAGGTAGTTGTAGAGAGCAATGAGGTCTCCTCTCAGCCTCCTTTTCTCCAGGCTAAACAACCCCAGCTCTCTCAGTCGCTGCTCATAAGATTTGTTCTCCAGCCCCTTCATCAGCTTCGTTGCTCTTCTCTGGACTCGCTCCAGAGCCTCAACATCCTTCTTGTGGTGAGGGGCCCAGAACTGTACACAGTACTTGAGGTGCGATAGTTGTATTCCTGCAATATATATTCCTCTTTAATTTGTGGTATAATATAATCTTTCCTGGTAAATAAATATGACATATTTTTGTTCATTGTTGTTTCCATAGAAAGAAAAAGTTGGAGTCAGGCAGTCCTAGACCCTCTTATCACCACAGGAGTGACAGAGGTGGAAGAAAGGCTGAATGTAGCAGAAAGGACATGAGTGGATTTCAGCAGAAAGCACTGAAGAGGAATTATCTCTGAACATAATGTGCTGGCCAACAAAGCACAACTGATAACTTCCAAGGGCACTGTGGACCTAAACCACTAGCAGTGGTCAAAGCGAATTAAAACTTTTATTAAGGGACCCTTATGTATCATTTTACTGCAGCAGGATTACACTGCCAGCCCTGCAGAGGGAGATTTAGCCAGGTAATTCTCATTAAGGGGCAAATCTCTCTGACTTCTACGGGTGCTTTGCCTGATTAAATACTGAAGAACCAGGTCTAAGGTTGGCCTGGCTGAGCTCTAACCTATCTGCTTTTATGCAACTGAAAGCTTCATATACCAGCTGCAGCTCATGCTGAGGAGTCTTACCAGGTACTCTAATCCTAAGGGGAAACATTCCATTGCAATGCACAGCAATTTGCATTTTTTCTCAAAACTGCGCTAGTACATTATCTATTTTTCTCTTGATTAAAAGAGATCAAGAAGTGCACACTCACACACTACACATGCAGGCTTTCCATACAGGAGGCCTGGAATCCACATTCAGATTCAGGCTGGAGGAGATCTGGCAACTTCCAGCTCTTGATAGTTTTATGCTGTTTTAATAATAATCACAATATAATGGTAATTATAAAGGAGAGAAGTTACTGTGTTTTTTGTTGTTGTTGTTGGGTTTCTAAGATATTCAAGTGTTTTCAGAATACCCAGTGGCTAAGAGTTCTCAAACACTGTAAGCCCTCTGAGCCTATGTAAATGATTTTAATTTTACTTATTGAAGGTCAACCTATGGCATTAGTTACTGCCACATTAGACAGGGACCTGGAGCTACATTGGCAGAAGTTAAATTTCAGAAGGTAAGCATGGATTTCTCCAAGAGTTCAGGCCATTAGATTATGGTTTAGATTACATATGCCATCCTCACCACCTTCCCTCTGTGAATGCCCTGGGAAAATAATCAGGGATGTAATTGTAAAAGGCAGGCATATAATCACAAAAGGCTCTTTCCTGAGCTATGCCAAAGCATAGATGCACTTCACACATACTTTACCCTTGCATAAGCACTAATAAAATTAGGGCACATGGAGAAAGAACCAGTCCCTGCTCCTCCATTTTTTCAGAAACTAGTATTTGTCTGGACCTCAATGGAACACAAATGAAATTAGGGCAATGGCACTTCTTTGCCTCAAAGCAAACAAGAATAGAGGTACATTGTAGAGCAAATGGTAGTCAAGTACTGCATCAAGAAGACTGTGTAAGGTATCTAGACCAGGTTGATTGTGTAGTATAAAACTGACCCGTCTATGCAACACCATTTACTTAAGAAGCCGGATATCTTAACTAATAGCAAGGTAAACGGACAGCCTGGTATTGCCAATATTGACTGTTTTGTAGAATATTCAAAAAAATTTTGATTTTGGCCTAAAGTAATCTACTTCCTCAGAGATAAGTCTGGCTTCCTCTCCAAACACTACCATACTACTTTTAGCCTGAGGGCTCTGAGTGAAAATTTTTATTCATTAAACACGGAGCAAGATATGCAAGAAAAAGAAAGGGGGAAAGAGGAAATCTTAAATTAATTTGACATCTCTTGTTCTCTGTTTTTCAAACAGTGAGGAGAAAAAACTGGTTTGAGGTGCTTACTCTAAGGAGGTACTCAAATCAATGATACCTATCCACACAAGAGTTAGTAAATTAATATTTCTGGAGAGATTCTGGTTTCATACCAGTAGCTCGACATGTTCAGATGAACTATTAAAAAAGGGCTTCTGCGCGTTGTGATCTAGATTTTTTTTTTTCTGCTACTGCCACTTCAGGAAAAACTAACTAGCCTTTTTGATCCAAAACCAGCTGTGCATCCAAATACAGCTACCAGTTGTGGGAGGTGTGGTATTTTTTAGGAGAACATCTGAGTAGGAATAAAGTTAATTTCACTAAGTAGCCATTCATTACAATAGCGGAAAAACAAGAATCCACCCCTGGCTGATCTGGTATTTCAGTAAAATGGTTCCAGAGACCATTGTTACAATCAATCTCTTAATTTAGGAGTAGAAAATAAGCAATAGTACATGGTTTATAGCAGAACTAGGAAAAGGTAAAAGGATTTAGGACTGCACAAGAACCCAATTTTTCAAAAACTGAGGAACATCAAAGGAAGCCTCAGGCATACTAGCTCTTTGCAGCTGAGGAAAAGTTACTACGTGCTGAATCTTGCTTCCCCTTATGTCTCTATAAATATCCCACCTGGGCTACTGAACAGTGTATTCAGTGGACTTAATGCTATCAGTTGCAGAGTCCTCACTCTACTCTCTCCTTAGGTAGATGGAATTTTCCTTAAATTGTGATGCTTTCTAAAATTATGGGAGTAGAGGAATAATACAATTATAAAACATGAAATTGCTTCTGAATTCTTTAATGCTGTGTGGCACTATACACTGTATGACTGTTGGTCAAATTGGAAACATTTACTTGCAGTTGTACACTGCACTTTAGTTGCAGCTCAGCAGGCCTGAATCATGATAAATTTGCCACCTTAAAACTTTTTTTCAAAGTTTAATATAAACCACATCAACCCATAGCATAAGCAAGCTGGAAATTATAAGCAGTTTGTGATATCTCACTAAACAACAAATATTAAGAAATAAATATTTTCTCAGAATGTTAGTAGAATACATGATCTATGTTTTCAATCCTAATTTCAGCTTCTGATGAGATGAATCAAATATTCACATCCCAGCTGCTTCTGAGTGTCCTAAGTGGAATTTCTTGGAGCAGTGAGAGCAGGTGGTGTTCCCACACAGCTCCAAATAAAGTTTATATGTGCTGAGGATGCAGGCTGCCTGACATACAAACATGGATTCAGATAACTGGTTTTCTTTTACTGCGTGTATTTGGTCATTTTGACAGAAGGCTGAGAGCTTTTCCCAAGAACAAATCCACAGGTATAGAGATGTTGCCTGGAGGGTCTTCTTTCTTCCAAGCCCAAGGCCATACTTCTCTGCACCTGAGCCATAGCTTTCATAAGCTTCATGCATGCTAAGAAACGGGCTATTTCAAGGCTTCTGACAATGTTTTTTGTACTCTGGTGCAAGAGTGGAGTATGCAAAGTAGGATCTGAAGTTATGGACGATATCTAAGGCTACTAGGCCTGTTGGGATACTCCAGAAAACCATGCCTTGTGTGGTTGGAAGTGGGGCAAGCTACGTTACTCAACACTCAAATCTGGTTTCTGCGTAAAGACAAAATGTTGACGTGCCCTAGCCTGTAGTCCAGTCTCACGTGTCACTAGTTGGAAATCATTTTATCTGCTTATTGGAGCCCAAATTAAAATGAACTGTTATGCGACACAGAGGATAAGGATTCCACATCTAAGAGACACAGTTGAAAGCCTTCATCTTTGGCAAGTTAACACCATCTATGCTGATCCTAAGCTTTTCCTTGAGAACTCAACCTCCTATAAACACAGGTTCATAGCTACTCAAATATCTGCTCTGAACTGCACCTTAGAGGACTCTATCTTTTCTGGCTATAAAGGCAACTTAGAAATCTCAGCTTCAAAAGGCTGAAATCAGCTTTTGTAAATTTTCACTCCTCTGTGGTCCATTTTGACCTGAAAATTTCAGCTTTTGTAACAAACTTAGCATCAAAGCATGCTATAGATTCTTTAAATTCTTCTAGTTCTTCTAGGAGAACAGAGGAAAACATATTCTGGCTTGTTTTAAAACCAAGATAACTAGAAAGAAGAGCATGTAAGCATATCTCTTCATATATATATATTTATGTGCATGTATAGGTATGCTTGTATTCATATATCTCTCCCAGAGGACACTCACAACCACAAATGAGTTGGAAAAAAAACATTATTCCCTTAAAGAATTATTTTCTTAAAAGTGAAAGCTAATGAGACTTGAGCAATAAAGTCATGTGATTTTTCTCCAAAAAGCGGTTGCAGCTTTTATTGCTGGATGACAACAGATGCCAGTTTGTCCTTTTTTTTCAATAGAAGATTTTGAATCATTTGAGATTAGTTTTGTATCTCCTGATCAACAGACTACAATCAGGATTTTAGTTATGTCACATCAATTGATTATTGTCATTTGAGGATACCACTAATGTGAAAAAAATAAGCTTCATGCACAGAAAATTCTAACCCCCATATTTTCATAGTTTTGTTCTAAGAGCTACTCAAATTCTCTAACACTAGCTCCTCAGAACTCACCAACCACAATAAAAAGACTATGTGTTGCAGCTTTTAGTCCTCTTTTATTTCCCATGAAAGCAGGGACTTGAACATTTTTGGTTTGTTCACTGTAGAACAATGAAATGTGATGCTAAAGCATAATTATGTTTGCAACCTCTCTGACTAGATGATTTTAAAAAATGTTGGGATTCTCTTTATTAGCTGTTCACTGAATCTCAAGACCAGGTGGAGCAGATACATCAAGGCATCCACACCAACTCACATAAAAAAACATATAAATGTGATTGTAATATAGGCCAAAACATCTATTCAGTCAATATCCAAGTCACACAGAAGTTCCACAGCAGCAATAAATTATCTTAGACTAAAGAGATGCTAATGAAAAAAAAAATGGTTTTGACCAAGGACACGGGAATATGACAGATTCATCATCCAACATGTTTTGCTGGTAACAGAGCAATTAAACATGATCATAAGGGTCTACTTGCTTTCTTTTTTTTTCCTTCTGAAACTAGAAATATTTTCTTTCACTGGTGTCTAGAAGATCCAAAACACCTCTCTGCAGTCAGTATTCAGGAAACACACAACATATGGTTACTGAAAACTGGCAACAGAACAGTTTCTCATTCCCCAGTCAGGCACTCATTGAAGTTGCTCTAAGGACTATCAACACAGCAAATATTCCTTCCTGCTGATGTACTTTTTTACTGTAGTGACCTAGATAATCTCTGATAAAAAAGACATTTTAGTCACATATCTCATTTATTCAAAATCAAGTGTTTAATATGCTTTGTTTTAATTACTGCAAATAACTGAAAAGCTCCAGGAAGAGGCATGTATTTGTAGACATGAATCTCATCTTTTAGTTTTTCTCAATCATTTCTGCATATTTTTACTTCTATTACACATGGTGAATTTTTGCATCTTTGCCCTAACTTCAGTCTAGTACTAGAGGTCATCCTAGAAGTTCATATGATGCTACAAACTGTAGGAAAAAAGATCATATTTCTACCTCCATAAATTGACATTTCGCTCTCAAATGTTGTTGAACAAAATATTTTTAGGGGGAAAAAAATTGCAAAACAAAAATCACATAAGAGCATTAGCTACAACTCTTATTCTCTGAATCTACCAGTCCCTGGCAGCTGCTCTTCCTCAGTAAACAAAGATGAGTAGAATAAGGTTTTTTAGTCCTTCCTGAGTTCATAGCATCATAGAATGCTTTGGATTGGAAGGAATCTTTAAAGATCATCTAGTCCAACTCCCTTGCAGAAGCAGGGACATCTTCAACTCGACTGGGTTGCTCAGAGCCCCATCCAACCTGACCGTGAATGTGTCCAGGGATGGGGCCTCCACTACCACCCTGGGCAACTTGTTCCAGTGCTTCACCACCCTCATTGTAAAAAATTTCTTCCTTATATCCAATTTAAATCGACCCTTGCCTGGCTAAAAGCCATTATCCCTTGTCCTGTCCCAACAGGCCTTGTTAAAAAGTCTGTCCCCATCTTTCCCGTAGGCTTCCTTTCAGTATTGGAAGACTATTAGAAGTTCTCCCAGCAGCCTTTTTTTCTCCAGGCTGAACAACCCCAACTCTCTCAGCCTGTCCTTGGAAAATTTTCATGGTCCTCCTCTGGACCTTCTCCAACACCTCCATGTCCTTCTTGTGCTGAGGATTCCAGAGATGGATGTAGCACTCCAGGTGAGGTCTCAAGAGAGCTGAGTAGAGTAGCAGAATCACCGCCCTCAACCTGCTGGACACACTTCTTTTGATGCAGCCCAAAACAATGTTGGCCTTCTGGGCTGAGAGAGCACATTGTTGGCTCATGTTCAGCTTTGTGTCCATCAGTGGACCCAAGTTCAAATTCCCTTTGTTCAGAGTTAGATATCAACATTGTTTCAAGTTATGGCCTTGACCTATTGGACTAGAATTCATATAATCCCCTCTTTTTTTTTTTTTTTTTTTTTTTGTGACTGTGTTCCAATAAAATTGCACTAGTATATCATAAAACTAGGTTGGAATATCAGAAATGCTTACTATGGACAAATGGCAGTGAGAGAGCTTCCAATCTGCTTGAAGGCAATGTGGACCCAGCAGAGTTCCCTTTCTTGAGTACACACTTAGATGGGAAGAAAATGCTTATGTGGAATGATGAAAGATAGAGAAGTGGCAAGTTCTTTAACTATCTCTCAACAAAACACAACACTGCTGCAACAGTGCAAACAGATTTATCATTTCCTAATATACCAAGCATGAACACAAAATCTGATTGTTTAGCAAACGTGACATCTACAAGCCCGGAATCATCTTTTATTTTAGGTAAGATTGCCTAGAAGAATAAGTACTTTCTAGCAATCTCTCACCCATTACACTGGAGGAATGCTGGTCCCATTAAACCTTTGGCAGGTATCTTTTCCTTTCAGTTCCTAAAATGAATCACTTTACAATGTCTCAGAAATAGAAGGCTAAGCTTCTTTATCAACTCAACAGAAAGAACAATCTTAAGGAAGACACTTCTCTGTAAGACTTTCTGTAGTGACAGCAATAGCTGTATATAGTCATAAGCATTCCCCTGTGAACTCACAGAACAGAAGAAAAAGTCAATGCAAGAAAAATAGATAATTCTACAGTAGACCAGGAGAGCTCACATAGGTGTATATTAGATTGCTTTAGAAGCCAAGGCAAAGAGTTAATATACAGTATGAGACAAAATATCAGATAATAATATTAAAGTAATAGAAAATGGGAATTTTACAGTTCAGGGATTTAAGAGACATCTGTTCTGTGACTTGTGAGGTTCAATATTTTTATTAATTTCTGGAATTTTGCTTCTAAAGTTAACAGAAGACACCAGAATTATATGTAACATGATAAGCATATGATAATGTAAGTGGTTACTTACATTAGCATGCCAGGCAGAGGGTCCATTTGAATGATATAAAACAGTAATTTAACAGAGTCTGGCACAAGCCCAGTCTTCCACAAACAAGGTGTCTAACCCACACTTTAAGCAAGGATTTCCAGATGAGTTATCTAATGGAAACTGGACACACTACAAAGGGTTTGAACCAGTCCTTTCACCTCCATTTCAAAAAAAAGACTGTTGTAGAAGCAACAAGGCTTGAAAGAAGAAATTGTCTGAGGCCTGGAAAACCTACCTTACAGTAAATAGGTAAATCTATTTCTTTTATATAAGAAGGTTAAGAAATGACATGACAATAGTTTAAAATTATCTGCATTATTTCTTGTAATTAAGTATTTAATCTAGTAGATAAAGGTATAATATGAAGGAGCTGAAGCTACACAAACCCAAACTGAAAATATTTTTTTATTTTTAAGAGCAAATGAAATTAACTACTGAAATGGATGTCACGGTTTCTTTGTGAACTCTTTAAATCAAAATAGATACTGTGATTTGTATCTTAAATCAAGACACATCTTGGTTCACAGGATAGAGACATATTAGAATAATTTTTATATATATATATCTCTATGTATGTATGTATATTTAGGTAAAGACATTGGATATTTTTTAAGAGATGGTAACATTGAAGCAGAAGCAATGTACCCTATGCAAAAATAACCGGCAAGTGTCACGTTTTTATTCAGGTGATACAAAAAGTGTACATAAATATTAGTACTAGTTCTATCAGTTCAGGCTGGAGTTCATTTTTATTTCAATTCAGAGTTCAAAACAGAGACTATCTTCTGTAATAAAGACAAAGTTATTCCAAACATAAGGGACTATGTGTTAATCAAGACTCCCGTGTTCAGGTATGATTTAGCACTATTGATCATTTACATGGATGTTTATCATAGCACTTCAGTGGTTCCACGTTTTCTTTTTCTCTCAGCAGTTACACTAGATCAATAACCAAGTAGCTGGAAAGAAATTGAAATAGTTTTGTGCAATAAATTTATATCCAAATGTGAAGATCTCTGTGTCTGACCACTGAAGGTTCCTGAGATGCCCCAGGATTGTTAAGTCTACCAAGCAGCTGCATTCTTTCAGTGCCCTTAAATGCTTCTTCTTCAGCTTGGATTGGAAGCGCTTGGGAAGACCCTCAACCAGAGCCTGGCAGCTGAGCTTCCATGCCACAGTCCTTCTTGATTTACCCTGTCAGCATGCCTCCTTCTTCAACATGGACTTTATGCAATTTTCAGTATCCCAAGCTGCAATCTGAGCTCAACCAAATGCTCTGGGAACCGAACTGATCTGATTAAAACTGTATCTTTGGCAAGTCTGAAGTAAACTGGCTGCTATATTGGTGGCATGGTAGTCAGATAAAAAATCTAGACCCCAAAAGACAGGACAAAACAATTATTAGCAGTTATATTACTCACTGGTTTTTAAAAATTTGTTAAACATGAAAGAATATTTCCATTTTTCTGAATGTTAGGGTGAAATCTCAGACAGCCCAAATCCCATAAAAAACACTGCATCTGATCCATTTGGAGTACTGACATAGTGAATAGATCTGACTGTTTATTTAGAAGTATTACAGGCGTTGTATTGGAACAACTGATACAAAAACACGCTATCCCACGCTCCCACTTTTCCCGCTATTTGCCAATTTGTAATTACAGTATGTAAATACACAGCAGAATGGGTCTTTGGTTAATCAAATTGATTTAATTGCTGAATCCCCACAGATGAATGTGAACGGAGTCTTCTCTTTTCTCATTTTTTGTTGGCAAAACATAGCCACACAAATCATAAAAATTCCACCAGAAATGGGAATGGGATTTGAATAACTCTCTTACTGGAAAACTGCTAGTGAATAACTCTCTTACTGGAACACCTGTAGTCAGATTCAAAGGACTTTAACAAGGTAATTCCTCATAATTTCAGAGCTGTAAATTATGGCATACCCTAGAGATACTGAATTAATTAGGCCTTTGTAGATTATCAACGTGTATGTGTCTTTTTTTATGGAAATCTGCATTGTTTTTCATTTTCTGAATTATGTTATTAAAAAGGCAGATATAGTAGCACAAAAAAATGTTGTAAAGGTTCACCAGATATGCTTATTAGTTTACAGTGTGAATATAAAGCTCTTGTAATAGTTATGAGTGTTATTGTTAATACCACATTTAGCAGTAGTCATTGGAACCATAACATTATCCTGATTGCTTTTGGCAGGTAGCTGAATCTTGTAATCTAAAGAAAGCAAGCCTGAAGATGTCCTTGACAAAATAGTGAGTTATTAAAATCTGATGACTTCATGAGCTAATTAAAATACAAGTAACTTTCAGAGTTTTGGACCTGCATTAGATGCCTTCATGCCATAAAACCCAGGAGTTTATCAGTTCCCCAGGCCAATTCAAAACCTTTCCCTGGTCAAACTTCTATATCAAGGTAGGACACATTCCTGTGCAAGCCCTGGTGAACACTGCTTTCTGTGTGAAGAAATCCTGAGTATGCACTCTGGCAGGAGTTCTAGCCTGAAGGATCTGAGTACCAGAATACCACAGCATGTCCTGCTATGCATTGGAAGTGAAGCCTCAGATGTGACATTTGTGATATGGTAAACAAAAAACATTTGTTAGAGATGCTCTGTAAGCTGGATCACAGATGTACGTGAAAATTCAGTGACCCCAACAAAGCTATTGGGGCTTCAGCTCCAAGACACAAACAAGAAAGCTAATCCCAATCCTTCCATATTCTGGATGAATGCTGGGACCATTCTTGGACATTATGTATGGAGGGGAAGAGTAAAAATAGTAGAAATAGTAGCAGTAGTAGCAGTAGAGGCACAATTTTTTCTTCATCTGTTCTTTGAACAAAGCTAGCTATCACTGTGTATTAGGTTCCACTCCAGGGATATCCTGAAAGGGCCTGTGAGAGTTAGGTTATCAGAGGAGGCTGAAGGAATGTCTCATCTTCTTCAGGTTTTGGCACAGACAGATTTTAGGTTTTTCTGTCCTGCTAATTTACTAAACCAATTTTAAGAACCTTAAAAAAAAACCCAAAACATTTGGGAAATATTAAGGCTAAGAAATCTAATTTTATTGACCTTAAAGGTCTGGTTCAGTTCCACATTCATGGACATGCATTTAAGTACATAAAAGTATCTATCTACATGTGAGGTAGGAGAATGAATTCCCATTATACTCATTCAGGATTGACAAGATCATGGTCAGATGACTCTACAGAGTTCTTTGGTTGACAAAACAACATGTTTCCTTTGAGTGAAATGAACTCTGCTGAATACAAGTTCAGTTTATTTGCCTGCACACATGCATTTGAGATGCTCTGATAGCCTCCCTGGACAACTGCTATTAGTCCAGTAGAGAATGAGTACTATCTCATACCTGTCAAGTCTGTGCAGATATCTAAGGTACTATAGGATACCCCAACATCATTAGATACCTGTGGTCGAACATCTAAGCTGAACCTTGGGCTTCTGCTGTAAAAGGGGCTTAGACATTAGCATACTTACAGACATTTGTATTTAGATAAATTAACCCAGATTTCTAAGGCAGATGGTGAATCCTACCTGTGAAACTCAAGGGCTAGTTACCACCTGAGACAGTGTTGTCAGAATCAGTTTGATATCAACTACCCATGAAAATACTATTTTAAATGCTTACTAAACATTTCTTTAAGACTCAAGATGAAACTGCTACCAGATTTCAATTCTAAACAAAATAAAATTCTTTACATTGCTTTTGTATTTGCTTAGTGTGATAACTACCTTTTCAGCATATTACTAAACTCAATTAGAAATTCTTACTTGGCAACTATGTGCTGCAGTGTTTTGCTGAGACTAATGAACAAAGTTTCATAAAATCAGCTTGTGACCATGTGATGACTATTAAAACTTATAAAACCTTTAACAATTATCATAAGGAAATCAGCATACTATGGCAGTGTTATAGGCTGCATCGTGAACCAAAGTACTTCTAGCTCATCAGAGCTTCGCCTGTTCATGCTGGAGCACAGACCTGGTTTTAAGCAAACAGATGGAAATACAAACCTCTGATATTCCTATTCCACTTTGTGGAATGAACATACTTAGAAAAGAGGAATTGCATTGACCTTGAAAGACTACTACATTGCACCCTACAATCAATTTTTTTTCCTTTCAGAACTCTCTTTTCTATCATTTTCTATCAGGTTTTTTGTAAAAGCAGGTTCCTCATGTTTTAGGTTTTTTAAACTAATCAAATAACTGTTACATGCTGTTTAAACAATTTTATTTCAGGTAAATTAGTGATTTTTAAAAGACTTTCATACCTTTCTTCCCTTCAGCCTTATCTGTAACACTGTATGCTATTATTTGCTGTCAATCTGGATGCTAATCTTTTTCTTCAGTGTATTCTGCCCTTACTTCTGATGCCTCTTCCGGCTACAACCAGAGGTGACCCCTTATAATTGTCCTTCTCCTCCACATTTTGGGCAGCAAACTAAGAATGTTGTAGCCAGGCTGGCAACTATTTCACAGTGGAATCTTCCAGTGCTATTCAGAGATGCTGAGAGACACTTGCTTTGCAGAACACCAATCATGCCTGGAACATTTGACTTACATGTGCTTTACTTTTACAGCAGCTAGAAGCTTTCCTAACACTCAAAGCTTTTGGCAATCTCATTTGCCTACTAATCCCCAATATTTTTTAATGCCTTATTCCCTCCATATCTGTCTTCACAGTTTGCTTACTTTGTGTATTGTAGCAGAAAACAGTACTAGAATCTTCCTTTGTTTAGGCATCTACGTATGGACTTCTACATGCAAGCTATTCACACTAGATTTTCTTAGAGAAAACAGTTGCCCATTTCAGCTCGTGCTTCACATAATTCTCTAGGATGGTCAGAAAAAGTGCATGTTAAATCTACACATTGGTCTCTACTGGATACAAAAGAGCTTATTTTAACGAAAAGACAAATAGATAGACAGACAGACAGACATTCATGAGGTCCAACACAAAAAACCCCAAAGACTAACCCTGTAGCTCGGGAACCAAGACTGGGAGGGGAGGGACAAAGAGATGGTTCTAGAACTTGTTCTAACCTGTAACAGTGAGTCAAGGCTCAGCTCAATCACATCACTCAGTACAAGTGGATGTGTGTTCAAATATAGATATTTTCTTACTCTCAGTTGGAATGTGTCGATGTGTGCCACCCTATAATGCTTTGCAAATCTCTTTTTAGCTAATAACAAGAAAATCATGCCTGAACACCCACTCAATTCACCAGACCTGGCTTCCTGTTCCCAAAGATCAAGTCAGTGCTCAAAGGAAACCCATATTTTTGTCAGTAGATATGAAAGAAAAAGTGATAGAGAACCTCAACAACTTTTCAGAACAGATTGTATAATTGCTTAGAATGTTGGCAGCATCATATGCAGCTGTGTGTCAACTATTTTGGAGGTAATCATAATTAATTTTCTTAATTTGTTAAACAAAAAGAGTTACAGGCACAGCCTCATATTTTTTGTGTTGGAGTCCATATATATTTATCATTCAGATGTCTATATCTACACCAGAATCTAACCATAAAATGAACATAAATCATCTAGGATGAATCAAGTAATCTTTAATAATAATTTTTGCATGCAAGTGGATCCATAACAAAACTTACAAATAAAAGCAGTAATTTTAATGTGTGTTCCTTTATACTGCTTTGCTTTTTCTATTCTGCCACAAAATGCCTATAATTGAAATGTTATTTAGTGTTTTTCTGCTTTTCAGCTTTCATTGTCCACTGAATACTACAACACTGAATGTATTATGCTTAACCAAACAGCAGTTCAATAAAGTAATCCAGCAGCATATTCTAGGTGCCTACAGAAACAGAAACATCCTGGCCATAAAAAATAATGCCCTTGAAAAGCCATTTGGAGAAACATTTAGCTCTCTTTAGTCTTTCAGAATGAAGATGTGTTGTATGAGGTATTTTATACATGCAAATGCTTCATTTTCTTTTTTTAAGTCTTTATAGTACTATTTGTTTTCAGATTAGTTTTGTGGTTGTTTTATACAGGGAATGCAAAAGCCAGGGTACATTTCACCATTCTGTGGCTTGTTACATACTTTTCTTTAATAAATCATCATTGAATACGTGAACAAGGTTAGTTTCACAATATAGATATTTCTCTTTTTAATTTGTATGTTTGCATGTATGTGCCAAAAGCAGATTTTTCTAAAAAGCAATAACCTAAGAAACCACAAATTTGGTAAAGCATGGAGCTATGCCAAATAATATTCCCATGGAAAAACTGCACAATACAGACCATTTATATTTATGAATTCTGTGCTTGAATAAATACCTATGTTTTTATTTAACTTAATTTAGAAGACATACTCAGTGATTTCTGAATTCTTGATAACATAACAGAATATAGATCATAAACATCTCTCCTGCTGTTTGTCTGCCTAGAATAGACCTCTGGGTAAATAAACAACCTCAAACATAAACTAAAGTATCAGTATATTTCAAACGTCAAGAAAATTTTCAGAACATGAATACTGGACAGAGTATTAGTTACACAGAATCATAGAATCATTTAGACTGGAAAGGACCTTTAAGATCATTGAGATCAACTGTTGACCTAACATCGCCAAGTCTACCACTGAACTGTGTCTCTAAGTGCCACATTTTCAGGGAGGTATTTGAAACACACGGAGAATAATAATTACTGGGTTTTAAACTATTTTCTCTATTTAGTCTACTTTCTCTTTCATGACCATGGTATATTGAGTTGAAAGACAGAAAACTAGAGGAGTCTACTGCCATCCACCTTTACAACACAGCTTCACCATCTTTAAAGCCAGGTTACAACCACTGTAGCCAGCAATAAAAACAGGGAGCGGTGTTTTGTCAGACAAGTTCCAGAGTAATAGTTGGCAGAGACAGACTGTAGCAACAAAGATATCTGCTGTCTCATCTCCATCTCAGGTAAATTAGAGGTGCCTCTCCATAGCGCTTATCTGCTGCAGTGGTAGGAAGTCATGGGGTTTTTTTTAACTGTTTTTCCCTGCTCATTGCGTTAATTAGACCCCAAACAGAGCACCAAATGGGAGGATTCTGTTAGTGCCCACTAATCCAGCAGGGAATCAGAGACTTCTGATTCAAGAAGGTAGACTCTTACTTGGGTGATGAATTTTATTGTTAGAGAAGAGGTTATGATGACACATAAAAAAGATTTAAATTATTTTTATTGAGTTTCTTTTCATTGTTACTGAACCAATTTGATCCGATATTAACTGAATTTATGTCTCCATTACTTGATAGAACAAAAATTATTTGGCATAAATGGTCGTCGAACATACTAGAAAAAATGGATTAGAAAACACAAATCTACTTTCTGGAAGGGTCAATGCTACAAAAAGAAAAATCTATATTCCTGCTTGCTTGTTTTATGCTCTGGAAACCATTCAAGTTTAGACTGTACTAGTATATACAACTCAGTCACAGGAGTAATTAGGCAGACTAACGTAGCCTTTGCCAGGATCTGTACACCTGAGCAGTTCCCATTCATCTACTGTTTGAAGTAACCTCCTTTACAGCCAACTCTGTGTCTGTATAGTACCACGACATCGTATCTCTGCTACTCCAGTGAGAGTAATAAAGACATATGCTAGAGAGAATACAGCTGATATACCATAACTGTATTCCAGTTAACGTGTCCATTCAGCCAGTACAATAGAACAGCTAATAGTTCAATCATTTCCCAGTATGGTGTATCCCAAGTTCCTCAGGAGCAGAACTTGTGGTTCAGTCCATCCTGTTAGCTGACTCTTGATTCACCTAGATCTAGATACACCTGACCTCTTAATCTTCATAAATGTATCTACCGCCACAGACCTTTTTGGAAAAAGACCTCATCCCTTTCCCCCAAAATTCCAGACAATATTGGTCTCCAAATAAAACCTAAGAAAAAGAAATTATTTTGCCAGTTAGCCCAAAATAAACCCAAACCCTTGCATTTTAAGGGAATATATCAGGGAGATTTAACATCTGCATTCTCTCAGTCATATTTCTTTACCCTCACTCCTCTCTATTTGTTACGTTTGGCCACATTGCTGAATCTGCTCTGCTTCAGTTCTTTTGGACTCCAGGAGATCTATGATTAATATTTAAGAACCAGACTTCTGTCAAAGGAGTACAGCCTAATTAATTTTGCTTCTTGCAATAAATCTAATAAAAAGTGAGGTTTGGAAAACGTATTCATGTTGTGAACAGTAGAAATAAACCACTGAGGCAGATTTAAATGTCCACAAACTGATTAAAGCTTTTTAATGACCTAATTTGCCCTAAAGCAAACAGTCACCATTTTAGATATTGTAATTTCCAGATCTAGTAGCCATAGAAGTGTGAAGTTCCAAGAACAACATGACTGCTGGGAACAATGATGATTTTATGATTGGCTGTAATCATCAGACTGGGTGATTATTTTCAGGACTTACACCACAGTTACTAAGATGTTGTTCTTATTAAACACAAGAATGCTAGGAGCAAGTAAATAGCTAGGTTTGGGATGATTCTCTGTTCTTAAAAGCATTTTCACTATCAGAAAATCAGCTAGCCACTACTACTTCATATACAGTCCTCCCCAGAGGTCAGGGGTACTCCTTCCCAGAGAAACCCTTACTAATCTGTGCAAGGCACCATAGTCCAGGACTTGGGCATATACCTCTGAACTTTTGCCCTGGAAAGCAGTGCCAGACTTATTGTGTATGCATTTTACTGAATGGAATTCCACTAAAACATGTACATCAGAGCCTGCCTCCTCTAGATAGAAATATAATGAACCGATTAACTTACTGGCACTTTGTCCAAATATAAAGTGCAGGACTGAGAGACTGCCCAACAGGAACAAATAGCCTTACCTCCTCTTTACCAGCCAGAAACCTGCCTATCAGAATGCATTGCTATTAGAGGTAAGGCAAGAGTTTTCACAAGTATAAATATCCTTTAACAGGAAGTCCTTTAGCCTCTTTGAAGAGAAATTTCAGCACTGACAAAACCAAGACCACAAGAGCAACCACAAAGATTCTTGAAATTAATCCTTCCTGATTTAAAATGGAAGACAGCAAAATTTTTATTGAATCGTCCTACTGCTTTCAAATTATAATGTGCTCTACTAGATTGCAGGTCAGTCACACCAATCTGGAGGATATTATATTTTTTCCTTTTTCCCTCCACTTATGCTTTTCATTCTGGCAGCACTATTGATGAAGACCTCAGGAAAAAAATATCAGTGCCCAAGACACTTTGATGGCCTTTCCACTGTGTAATTATACTTACTCTTGATAACACTAAAGACATGCCTTATTGGTAGTGGCACAGGCTGCTTTCCTTTTCACAGAGAGATGGATTGTTTCTGCAGGCCTTGATGGCCTTCAAATTATCTGAGCACAGAAAAGAGAGCAGAGTGAATTTTATTTTAACTGATTTTATTTCTAAATTTATTTCCCAGTAGCTAGAAGGTGATGACTGCCCCAGCAGTCAAGTCAATTGTTATCTGTGGGACTTGATTATGTTTAGACCCAGTCTCTCATTTTGAGCAAGACACAGTTAATGAGGAGAGAAATGAAAAGTGCATTGAGTCACAGTGTGTTTGTGGTAATTTGTGACACATTCACTCTACTCAGTTCTTTGTTTATTCCTTCTCCTCTCCATGCAGGTCCTGTAGAAAAAGGAACAGATAAGCGAATTCAGTGGGAGACAGTTAAGGGTGTTGAAAGTAATGAATCTATATCTCTCTATCTCTTTCCCTATTGTTGGCAGTAATTGGAGCAGTGTTCATCTATACAGTAAAATGCCAGTGAAGCCCATCTTAACGAAACATCTTTTTTTTCCATTATTTTGCAACACATTTTTCATTGACACTGCTAGTTTTTATTTTCACTACACGCCTTTTCTTTTTTTGCAAGCTCTCTGCCACTCTTCTAAATAATAGTCCATTAAACAGTTCACAGTGTGTGTTCTGTAGAAATGTAAAAAAGTGATTGGATGATACTAATTAAGGAGAGATTTTGTTTCCACTTACTGCAGATCAATGGTGGGTTACATTAAAGCTGCATTTTTGTGATGAGTTTAAACACAAAAGAACAGCTGTGCTAAATACATATTTCAAGGCTTACAGGTAGGTCAAATAAATCTTTCTTTCTTCGCCTATTTTAAAACTATAGCAAACTGTACATGAAGAATAGTAGTAAAATAAAAAAGGCAAATTTCTCACTGCAGATTTTTTTGTGTTTGCTTGTGGTAGCAGACACTGTTAAATCAGGAATGCCGATTGCAATGCATAGCAATCCTGT
Source organism: Clamator glandarius (assembly GCA_033459285.1). Classification (NCBI taxonomy): domain Eukaryota; kingdom Metazoa; phylum Chordata; class Aves; order Cuculiformes; family Cuculidae; genus Clamator; species Clamator glandarius. Next base: position 27,833 of record JAUNZM010001748.1, read on the forward strand.
TGGCTTTTAATTTACTCTATAGCCTACTATGCATTAATTTTAATGAGACATTTTTCTTCTATTTTCTACAGTTGCCACTCTAAGGTAGTCTTTCTCAGATTTATGGCAGTTTCAGATACAGGAAAAAAATGTCTTAGAAAGAAACCTCTCATTGTATTTGAACTCACATTTCTTCCTTAAATCCTAAAATTTTCTGAGCACAAAACTTAACCAAAATCTCCATACGGAGACATGCTCATATGCAAAGAGAGTGGCAGCTCATTCCAGTCAGATCAATTAAAATAAAAATTCACTGTTCCTTGGCACTCCTTGATCAGCATAAACAACGTTCGGAGGAAATTCACCTGGTTGCCTCCAAGTACCATAATGAATCCTGAACATATGTATATATGACAAGGAACTAAAAGAAAAAATCTTTTCAGACACTTGCTCTAAATATTAAAAGCACAAAACTACTTTAAAATCAGTTCACTTTGACTATTTTAGAAATATATTTTCTTTACTATAGGGTTCTGTATAAGGAAGCTATAGGGACCTTCCTTTTATCCAGGTAATTTCAATATCAAAAGGAGACAAGCTTGCTGTTTGCACCTTCCTTGGATTATAACAGTCTAGATCCCGATTCTAAGCCACTACTAGTAAAGCAGAGTAACATGGGATAGGCTTCATATATTATGGGCTGAGGAGGCTACCTGATATTTTTATTTTGCAGAAACCAAAGTCACACATATATTTAGCTTTATTTGACCAAAGTTTGTATGGGAATAGATAAAAAGGATCAATTTTACTCCATTTTTACTATTTTAAGTTTAAACTGTGAATTCAATACGACATCCATTTTATCATATCAGCTTGAAGCAAAAGTTAATTTATAATTCATAAGATCTTTGTTCCATGTTGAAATCTAGGTGGTCTCAAACTCTCAAAAGGAATTTGGTATGCTGAACATGCACCTACCAAACTCTAGATTTATACACTTTTCAAAGAGGTATATTTGTGATTACTTTAAGATATCTCATTCTTGTATACTGTTCCTGGTACTGATACCACTGTCAGGCCATCTGCACAAAGACAAGAGCATAGATTGCTGCCATGAAAGTGCTGCTACAAGTTTGAGGACTACTTGCATGTAGACACATGGATGACAGCACCTGAGCTCCATGCCTTACTCCTCAGTGGGTCAGCTCTCTGGCTTTTCCACCAGATATGTAAAGCTAATGCTATCCTTAGCATCTTTATTGTAATGCCTTTATTTTTTACACATCTTGAAATACAAACAATGTCATATTGCTGAGCATTTTTGATCTAGAAGAGTGCTCTGTTTATCAGCTGACTGATAGACTCAAAGCTTTCAGTGCAAGAAAAGACTATTTGGTCACAAAGTTGGAAAACATATAAGGTGGGTTACAGAGGTACTAGCCTTCAGCAAAGACCTGCTTTCAGGAATGACATTCACTCTCCAACTGAAAACAAAGACAGTTGGAAAGCTCTCTGCTAGTTACAGAGCACACTCCCCAGTGAATAAAATGGTCTTTAAAACCTGCAGTACTGTGCACCCTCCACGTACTTTTTGCTGTTAGGAACTGGATAGATTAGGGTGAGTAGCACCATTTTTAGTTCAGTCTTGCTCAGTGTCTCTGTAGTTGCAGATCCCACACATGCAGAAACACTCTATTCAATCATGGGTTATCACTGGTATTCTCACAGCAATTTATACAAGGAAACTTTTCCTGGTATAATTCATTAAAAATTAATCAACCCATTTCTGTGCAAATCTCTATGACACACGTTCTTTGATGCAGTGAGTGCTGAATAGTCTTTTCTTTATTATGAAATGACACAAGTGGAACTTTCTAATTGGCTGTCAGTGATGTCATACCCCAGTAAATGCACAAGTAGGCTTATTTCCCTTATTGTGAATATACTCCATGACAGACTGTGAGTTTCTGGAGAGCTCCTGCCCCTCTTTGGTAGTTAACATCACTTTGCTGGAAGGATTACAGTTAAGTTTCAATAAAAGTATAGAAACCTTCCAGTGTGTTTTCCTGTCTTTGTTTGCATTTGGGGGATATTTTTCCCTTTTTTTTACTACATTCCCTTACTGCTGAGTTTCTATCTTTTCCCACATGAGCAATGTGGAAATTATTGAGTGAAATTAGGTACAACTTTCTCAAGCATTCTTAAAGGACTCTCTTTTTGGGTGGTTTCATGGGTTGTGTCAAAATCAACAATAATTGTGGTCACAGTCATATATAACTCATAGTTAACAGACTTTATACAATATGCAGAAGTTTCAGCAGCACAACCACTAAAGAGATGTAGCCAAGACACATATGGAAACAGTGAGATTTTGTTCTTGTGGTTTTCAACTTATTTATGTCTTTGGTTAACAGCTCCTGGTTAATGCAGAAAGATTGCCACATCTCCAGCCTTGCCAAGAGGGTCCACTTTCACTGCAGGATGATGTGCTCTCCAAAGAATGTGCTTTGGTAGGAACAACACTGCTTACATTTGGTTTTCTCTGTTACATGTGTTATGCACTTACAGAGCTTGGATAAAGGGCAAATGTTGTACTTCTAGGAGCTGCCTTCCAAAATAATGTGGCAAGGTGCCACATCTTCTAGCCATACTCTATTTAGCTTTCCAAACCAAGTTTACAAACCCATGGCTTCTTTAGTACCTCAGCTCCCAACTACGTCCATCCTACTTTATGAGCAGCTCCCCTCCCACATACAACTTCCAGCTTACACTTAGTTTCAAGATCCCCAGTCCCAGACTTCTTCAGTCTGACAACATAACCAGGTCCACCCTTAAGCACACAACAGCCTCTCTTCCACTCACATGAACTCTCCACTTCGTATCACGTGAACTCTCACCAAATCTTTTTGATCAGTCCCAATCAGGTTTGCCAGGAGAGAGAGGCATTGCAGACCTATGCTCTCGCTGGGGGTAGCATAGGTGTGGGCATCCGCTAGGGTGGTCTACTGAAGGCCATAATCTAACCTTCAGCTCTATACCTGGGGTTCTCCCTCCATCACATCCCCCTTTATATTACTTAGTGGTGTGTTTAAGAGATATGAAGTACCAAAAGATAAATACACTTAGAGACTCTAGCTCTTTAGGTGATTCTCTTACAGGATTCTCTCCCAGGTGCCCATGGTTGCTACTAATCAATACACGATGACAATTCAGCTGTGGTAATTCTTATCCCCAGGGCCTGAAAGAAAGTTACAGAATGTAAAGTGCAGTAATCCCAGTTGACAGAACTGGCATGAAGTTACTGCAAGTGAGGCTGCAGTTTAACAATGAGAGTTTGTCACTGTTTAATCAAATTATTACACACAGCAAATACAGTACTTAGCCTGAAAGGTGTAAGTGACTTAAGCCAGTATCAGGTTGTCCCATCTTCCACTGTCTGAATATTCCTTGTTTTGGTTTATCTTGTTTTAAGAAAAATAAAAGCAAGGTTTCTTTCTCTTTTTACTCCTCTTTTCCTCCCTGTTCTTTTTTTCTTCTGACAGACAATGGCTTAATCTAAGGAATAAAGACACCATATGGTTATATCACTTTCTAATCCAATTACAGATCTTTGATATGACTCCTTATCTTTTCTGTTCATGCAGTTATACACAGATCACATCGTTCTTTAAACTTGAAAGCATCTTTACTTTTCAGTTCATGCCTTTACCTTTTTCTTTGCATTTCACTAAAACACAAACGTGTAATATTTAATGATTTGATTCCTATCTTATGAAAGGAAGATTAATAGAGACATTAATGAAGATAGTAATGTAATCACCAGTTAACTTTCCTAGGATAATTTGATTGTGATTTCATTTCTGAGTATAGGGTGAAATCCTGGCTCTGGCCCAGCTCTGATATTTATGAAAAATCTGCAGGCATGAGAGGCAAGAAAAACATGGGTAGATGCCCTTGGGTACTTGTGATTGGAGACACACAGAGGTAGAGGCTTCTGAGGAGATACTGCTGAGCACTGAGGAGATACTGCTGGCTGGAGATCACTAGATGACAGCACTAGAACCGAGGTGGAGTCCTTCTTGCACTTTTCTCTCTCTTCCTTTCTTCCCTTCCTCTCTGTCTTTCTTTTCCCTTGCTACAGATTTAGAAAGTCAAAGCCAATCTTATTCCAAAGATCACCTGTACAAATAACTAAATATTTAGATCAACTGTTTTGCATTGTTTTGTCTTCATTTAGCCCAATGGACACTGAATCCACAATTTTATGGGGAGACCCTGGGTCTTACTCCAGCAATCCCTAGGCTGTCCAGGTCATGTCACGACTGTGACCATATCAGAGTAAGGAAACCCTTAAGGAATTACAGCTGTGGGTAACTCAGTCTGGAGAAGAGGAAAACCAGTAAGCAGGGAAGAGCAGCAGACACAAACCATTAAGCACACAAGCCAAAATCTTCTGTACCACACATTTTCCTCAGTGAAGAAATTGAGATGATCAGACTGTAACCTGCAGAAAAAAATCAAGGGAACAGATGAGGAAGGGAGGGAGGAGAGTTTTGGCTTAATGTGAGCCCAGAAAAAGGATGAATACCTTTAACTTTTGTAGACGTTTATATAAAAGATTTTTCACTTTTTGAGAGGTTCCTTTCTCAATAACTAAATCATTGATTAGAAGTTTGTATGAACTGGCAATAAATCAAATAAAGTAAAAAATTCCCTAAGTCTAGATCGTTTACCCACTACAGGTACTGTGATGCTTGTCATAAAAGTCATGTATCAGGTTTTAGACCTTGGCTAATTTTCATTCCACGTTTTAGCTAATGCTTCAGTAAAAACTTAGCTTTTCATATGGAACATACTTAAATAGAGTCTCTTTTCTTCAAGTCCAGTTTAAGAATGTTATGTCTTTCTCTGAAAGTGGTTTCACACACACGTGCAAATGGAAAAAAATAGTGAGTTCTGCTGTTTAAAATCATGAATCTGCTATTACTGGTAGGCAAGAGAAAACAGTACAAACTGTAATTTTCTCTCAACCAAAAAAAACAGTATTTCTGTAACACGGTAGAAGAACCACAGTAAACTGATTCACTTTGTGACAACTCTTTTGCTGTTAATGGAAGGATATCAATGTATCCTGAAGCATTTGCCAGGTTCCATGAACATTAAATGCCTGAAAACTGAGTATCTTTGTAGAAAAAATAGCTTCATATATATAAATCATGATCAATTTCCCTTAACGGGTAAAATTAAGACCTAGCTTTGAAATTCCTCCATGGTCCATATTCAGGAAATCATCTGTACTTATGGTAGTAGGAGTCAAACATCAGTTTATAGTTAAGCACCTGCTTAAGTGCTTTTTTGGGTTATGTTCAAAAATTAAATGTGTTCAAGCTCCTCATGTGTAGATAGGGGTCAGATATAAAATTAAAAGATAAATTTAGATTCCAGTCACCTTCTCTTTAATTAGTGAGTACTTGGATCAGAACTTCTATATGGGACCATCTGGGCAGTGACATTTTTAATACAGTCATTTATTTTCCTGTTTCATCACTGAATCTCTTGAATTACAGGTCTGTGTTTTTAAATAGTATCAAATCAGAGATGACAAGGTTCTTCATTTACCGACTGAAGGAACAGAAATTATTACTGAGGAAGTGCTGAATGAAGTGCATTTACTATTTTGAGTACTCCCTGCTCACAACATTTTGGTTCTCAAAAATACCAGTAAAGTATTTTTCCCTCTAAAAAAAACAACGCATTATTTACTTAAACCAACAATTTTTCATTATATTATTTTATTAGCATATGTACCTTCAGCGTAACTCACATCAACAGAAATAAATTATTCCCTACTTTCATGGGTGGGGTTTTCAATGATATGAGGGTCCTTTTAAATATCAGCACTTCAGTTACTAGAGTGATGAACAGAATATATGAACTTAAACTGAACATCTGCCTCAAGGTACATATGCTGTAATTTATGACCATTTCAGGATCACAGAACTGTTGCCAAAGTGAACAGAATCCAGTATCCCTGTAAAGATTTTAGCTAAAAAAAAATATTGTGGGTGAGAACAAAATTACAGGCATGGTGTTACTTATAAGACTGAACAAAGGCGCAGGTAAAGTGCCCTAAAGACAGCAAACATAACAGAAAACAAAGGGTTGGATGTTTTGGGGAAGAGAGGTTGGTTATAAATAGTCATTCTTCAACAGAAACTTTTGCCTAATAAAAGGGAAAATAGAAAGATGAACTTTTAAACTGATTTCTGAAAAAATAACAACATAGCCTCTCCTTTTTTGCAAATTACTGGATGGTGAAATGCTTTCATGAAGGTTTAGAGTTGAATGAGGAAGTGTCACAACAGTATGAACTGACATCTGCCTCTGTCAGGTTTTTACAGCTCACACAAAGAAGGATGAATGCACACTACCATTTGACAGAAAAGAGCATTTTCTGACCTGACCAAGAGTGCTGGGACTTACGTGAAGGCTCCCCAGAGTGGATGGTCTAAAACAATGATTCATTAGTCTGTTTAATCTTTGTGGCTGCTAAGGAAAAGATCTTCCTTGATTTACAATATGACAGACTGTCAACTCAAGAGGTCCCTGCTCACTGTCTCTCCACCAAACTGATAAAAAAAAAACCCCAACAAACCTACTACTCACACTGCATAGAATTCACATAAGTTTCACGTGTAGGCTGCAAATAAAAAATCGTGGAGGGCTGAATTCAGTTCAGGGAAGTAACTGTCAGGAAGATGCTCACAGCCCTCTACTTCAGGAATATACCTGCCATTTCCCAGGCTCCATGAATGTAGCGCAGCCTCGAGGGTGGAGGGAATGGAGAAGCAATGTGGAAGAGCCCAGACCTTCTACAATCTTCCTGCTTACCCTTTTACCACCTATACAGTGCGACACTTTATATCGCAATAAAACTGCTGACATAGACCAGATAAATGAAGTATGGTCACCTAATGCCACTGAAGATGAAGGTAACCTGGAATGACTAGCTAAGATGGAGACAGACACTTTGTAGATGCACAAAAATAAAGAAGATGAATCTCATTCCACATATATGCCAGGTTTGGGCCATAAAGATCTCTTGACAGTACCGTGGTGGTTTGGTGTGTACAAATGGGAGGGCATAAATTAAAACAGAAGCAATATACATAGTCATATTGACTGGGGGCAAGGGTGAGCTGTGTCTGGGGCTATTGAGGGCCAGCTGCACCCTGTAGACTGGGAAACTGGGAGCCTAGGGCCATACCAGGGTGAGACCATAACATCAGCCCACAGCTGGGGCCAGGATCAGGCCCAGTGAAGGGAACTGGGGTCAGACACAGCCTAGGACAGACAGACAGGGTGGTGGGGAGGGTGCAGGACAAGGCTGGGCTGGAATGTGAGCTACACAAACATCATTATATCACTTAGGTAAGTCTTCCCTGAGGGTAAAGTAGGACAGGTGGAAGAATAAAAAAGCCATGTTGTGTAGAAAGATGTCCAAATGAGAAGAACAGGGTGAGACACTCTAAGTGGCTAAAAGTCCACTCAGCAGAAAAAAAAAAAGCAGCCAGATATACAGCATCACTAAACAGAGCAGACTTAGGACAGTTTTTGACATAGTCCAGCACTGATCTTTGGTGAGATTGCCCCAGAAGGAACAGATGCAAAGACAACAGAATAAAGCCTCCCTTTCCCAAGGACAACTCTTCACAAACAGCTCTTCTATACACTGGCTAATAGTGCAGGAAATGAACAACAGAAATTCACAGAAAAAGTCAACTGACATCTCACATAAGGTTTCTTGTCACTCTTTGTAATTGTCTTTCTACAGTCAAAGAATGAGAGACCTTGGCACTATAACCATCAAACAAAAATTAAATATTATAAAGACAATCTGAACATCCAGAGTAAATTAATATTCTTAATTTCCTGTTAAAACTTGGTGATTCATTTGCATTTATCTCTCTGACTATATTTCTAACTCTCAGGTACCGTAGCCTATATTAAGTCACTTTGGGTTTAACATCATTAAATGTTCACTGTCAGCTCCCTACAAATCCCACATTCCCCTTGTCTCTCAGGCTTAAAAACTCATTTAACACTAAAGGCTAATTAATTAACTGTATTTTCCTATATTTAACGGAGACTACCCAAAACTATAGAGCCAAACACCACTGAAATCTAGTTCACTCGGGCAACCTATAATTATATTGAAACAGATTTAACTATTGTTCTAATTCATATTTATTATTACAGTAGTAGTCTGTATTGTTATTGTTATTATTCTTCCTATGGCCAAGAATGTGAATATGCTCATATGGCATATTGCACAATATACGGTATATGAGTATATTGTATCGTGAATGTACTCTGCAGGGAGAAATCCAAAAGCGGTTTGTGCCATCAGCATCAGAACTGTTTTTCACTCCGAATGAAACAATATAAAAAATTCAGGGTGAAAAAGAAGGACAAATGCTATTTAACAAACTGGTAAAATCAGGGAAAAAGATCACGCTCAACTTTTACACCACATTCACAAAAGCTTTTGTAAACCTCCAGATGGCTGTTTAACTTTTTTTTTTGTCAGCAAACTGGGTTTCTTTATTTGTATTGTACTTATTAGGTTCTGTAAAATCTATTTTTGCTCATCATCCTTTTTTTAATAGGTGTTTGCAAATAAGCCTGTGAGTTCAAAAAGGAAATCAAAGAAATATGTGGCTGTTACTTGATGTAGGGTGCGTTAGAAGAGAAAAATGACTGTGTTGAATTAGCAATGAGGCACATACCGGGCACATACCACTGTATGGTTATGAACATCTGCTTCAGGTGCTTTGGTAGGTCACAAAGAGCCAGCATCTGCTCCCCCGAAACAAAATGGGAGCTCTTCTACTGAAATAAATTGGAAATATTCTGGAGCTCCACATAGCTATAGCAAAACCTATCCTATCAGAGAAAGCTTTTAGAGACTGACAGTTTTGTAGCTTGATAATATTAGCAAAACATTTTTGTTCATGTTTTTAAGTTTTCCCAAGGAGGAAAACAAAAGCAAATGAACAAAAAAGGCAGCCCAATCTTTACTCTGTGAAACTCTTTTATAAGAATGAAGTGTTTTGGTATGGTTCGTAACAGCCAGCTTCTCTAGGTACTCATATATCATGAGATGCTGTGCCATATAGAAATACAAATCAGCTCTCTTCATGAGCTGCTGCATCTCCATATTACTCTGCAGAGGACTATGCAGAGATACCAATGTAAATCTTTGGAGAAATCTAATTGTAGATTTCATTATGTACACCTGTGCGTTATAGTGCTTCAGGTTTGGGACCCACCTTCAGTATCCCTCCATAGCCCAGCCTTACACCTTTAAAAGCACACTCTCAATGGTGTAGTAAGCTAGTGCATCTGAAATACTAATATAAATTCATTCCCTAACATTACTGATTGAGAAGGCAACATAACACTACGGACTCAAAGACACCCATGGCAACACTCTGTCCCTGATCAGTACATAATTCAACACAACGCTATACAAGAAGTAGCTTTCTGACTGGTCTCAGCATTGTGAGAGTGCAGTAATTAAGCTCATTGGAATAGTAATGCTGATCATTTTCCACTTGTGCTCTATGGTGGAGAAACGGTGGAGAAATTGCTAAATATTGCATGCATTTCTGTGTATTACTTTGTGAGTGCATTAAGGTTTGCTCAGAGCAAAGAAGAAATAGTCTTTTGGAGTACAGTTAAGTATTCGAGTCCATTAGGAAAAGCCAGGGTTGGGGCATTCAGACTCCACTGGCTGGTAGGCAGGTGCGTGAAGTTAGCACTATATATCTGATAAAAACAAATGAGCAGTGGGGTTTAGAACAGGCAATAAGCTAGCAAATAAGCAAATACAGATTTAAATTCCAATATGGGGTAACCAAAAACTATGGAAACGTTAATGAACTGCATTCAGCAGAGGTAAAGTCAGCAGGGAGGAAAACACCAGTACCTGGCTGTGATTTAATTGTATCTTTATAAGTGTTTATCTGCTCTATGTCTAATGAATGCAGATTGAGAGTCCAGGACTCAATTAAAAATACTATAAACAAAATAGGGGAGTACAAAGGCAAGGAGATAGCATGATAAACTCACACCCTATGGTGTTGTGATTGGGAAAACATCATACCATGTATAAGCTGACTCCAGGTCTAAAGAAGTAATAATGAATGTTCAAAGTGAACATGTAAATGATCCAGGAGTAGAGTTGAGAGAGTCTATAACAAAAGGAGAAACTAGCTGAGGAGAAGGTAAGAAGAGTTGAACCCATATCTCAAAGGACAAAGTCCCTTCCATTCAATAGAAATTTGGCATTGCTAGCAACATATATGTTTAGTGTTGAAAAATATTTACTTAAAAGGTAAAGTGTGCTACAGAAAATGCAAGGATTCCTTCACATTGGTATTCTTTTCCTTTTTGTGTCTATTCTGGATTTATTTGACAATAAATTGTAGTATTCCATGTAAAGGCCTTAGCAGACTGAGAGGAATAAGGAAACATACAAACACAAAACTCAAGTCAAATCATCAGAAACACAAGGTAAGAAAGAATGACTAGTGACAGAAATAGGAACCAACAGGTTACAGTCCCCCTCTCTGAAATCCTCAGCTAGAATTTAGATACTGTCAAATTAGGGGCTGTAAACTCTAGTGACAAAGAAATTTTGTTGATTCTTTTAGAGTAAGTACCACAATCACAAAAGCAGTTTTCAGGCAGTATATTAGTCAAGTAGGATGAAGCTACCAACCACCTGCAACTCAATGCCCTTGGCAACTGAGTTATTGTCACTTTTGATTCTGACTGTTATCTGTATCATTGATTTCACCTCACAATGAAGACTTATAAAGCCATTATAATTAGGAAAAGCAGTTGTTACTTTTGTTTAGAATTAGCTACAGGAAAACAGAACTTATGCTTAATAAAGATGTCAACTTGCTTAAAATGGTCAAAACTGAGATGTATATGCAAAAGCAGAACCCGAGACATCTGAGAAGACAGAAGTCCTTGCAGAGTTCAGGGCTTTCTAGCTGAACAGGGACTCAAAAATAAAGCTTTATGAATAAAGACTGTATTCATCTTCAGGCATTTATGTCTCTGTGTTTCTCTTATCCTGGTTTTATGGCCGATGGTTCTGTCTCCATAGCATAATTTTGCCTACAATAATATCTTGTGACCATATCGCCTGTGTTCCCAAGGGAAAAAAAACTTCCACTTCTCAAAATACTTGTGTATGGACACAGGAAAACAATTCTATCACACTCAAACTTGCCTGAACAGTCTCTGTTGTGGAATCTGCTCTTGTGGTAACCTCATGCATACCATTAACACTGACTGGGCAAAATGACCCTTGTTAAGAAAGGTCACACTGTCATCAGTCACATATAGGCTGGAGCTGTAGGAAACCTGAGTTCAGAGAGTTTCCAGGATGTCAGCAAGGACAGTATGGGTGCTGGGTATTCATGATGAGATATCCAGTAAGATTAATAACTGTTTCATTATTATGTTGGGTTTAAAACAATTCTCTCACTTTTCTTAATTAATATTTGGGTTGCACATGTGGAAAACTGTGTAAATGAGGTTGTCCATTATTATTTATTTCATCCTGGTTCTGTTACAATGCATGCAGAATCACTTGAGAGATGCTACATAGTGATACATTATATTCTTGTATTTTACAATCTACAATTGCATAGAATCACTTATTGCCAAGTGGTCATTTCCTCACATTTATTATGACAACAGGATAAATGCCAGCATTTGTCAACATCTTGTAAATGATGAGTTTTAATGAGGCAATCTAGCATTTCACCCCTCTGAGGAATCTCATAATAGGATGAGCAAAATATCAGGTTAAAGGAAGTGGGAGGTAATCCTAGGGGACAAACCTTTTCTTGTACAATATATTCCTCGAGGTTTTACTTGGAGTGGGTTCTAGGATGCAGGCCAATTTGGCGTACCCCCTGTACAACATTTTAATTGTATTTTTATCAAACCCAGCAGAAATGCAGTTTGCATGTTGAATCTGTCAGCAAGCACTGCCCTGTGAGAAAATAACAGTCTTAGCTTTTATAACTTTTACCTAATACTGGAACTTACAGTTATTCTTGCTAAGCTGAAGAATATACCTAATGTGCCAGCTCTTGATCTGTCCTGTAATTTTTTTACTTTGATTTTGTAAAATATATTTTAGCCTTTTGTATTTGCTAATCTAATTCAAGAGTTTTCTCTGAATAAAAAAAATGCAAAACACATTTCAGCCCAGCATTTTTGGACTGAGCTGTGTTTCTGGATCCTCTCAACAATAAGCCAAAAGGGAAGAAATCTCTTCCATTGACTCTGAGCTATTTAACGTGTGGCTTGCATTCAGTATATGTGTATACTATCCTACATATCAGAAAGCTAAGACTTAAAAAACTTGAGAAAATAAAGTGGGTGAAGAGCCCTACATATGTAATACTTAATTAGAACAAGACAGGTTTTTTAGAAACAAGTACTATCACTTCATCATTCTATAAATGATACTATAGATAATCAAGAGATATTGTGTTTTGATAACAAGAAATATATATGATGTAGGATTCAGCAGATTGTCTAACAGAAATTTGTCTTTTTGTGTCTTGCAGATTTTTTATTTATTTGAGTCAAACTGAAAACTCAATGAATGTCACAGACTCTGTGAATTTGGGCAATTGAAAAATAAGTAAACATTATAGAATCATAGAATGGTTTGGAAGGGACCTTAAATCATCACCCCACTGCCATGGGTAGGGACAAATTACAAAAACATTTTTGATTTTTCAAAAAAAATTTCCACTGGAAAATGATAACTCAATCAAGTTAACATGTTCTGGCAGAATGTATTGATTTCACTGAAATATTTCATGCAAAATTATGGAAACATTTAATTTCATTAAGGTTATGTAACTTAATTTCAATATTGGCACATAGCAAAATAGTCAGGTTAATAATCAAGTTAATAATACCCTTATTTTCATATATTTTGGAACAGAAGTTGGAGAGCGGGTGGGTGCTGAAAAACTTATTTCTTGAAAAATTCATAAATTTCAGTTCTTTGTTCCTATTCTGACTGAAAAGTAATTTTGAAATTTCAAAATTTCTTCTGGAACAGCTATTTCAGGTGGTACTATAAAAATTATGTGAAAGCCACATTAATTCCTCAAGTTATCTTAGCTTCACAGGAGCTCTCTCACTCTGTGATCTTCTTTTCCACCACATCGCCTTTCTCCCTCATAGCGCCCTCTGCATCTCACAGGATCAGGCTCTCAGTGTCTTGGGGAAGGCAACGCAGTTATATGTTCTTATTTGCACTTTTGCTATTCATCTGCATACTGGAGACATGGTTTAATTGGATTAGATTGGCCATGGCTGTGCCTTCTCCTGCCAACAGAACTGATGTTGCAGTCTTTTCCTACTAATTGTTTGTATAACAACTGTAAAATACAATGTTAATCAGAACAACTGCAACTGGCTCTGGTTTGTATCTGTTTTGTTTTAATCATCATTTATGTGTTAACTCACAGTACAAGAGAGGTAGGAAGACCTGTATTATACTTCCGCATTGCTAACAAGCACCTAGAGCAGCATACTGTTTTGAACCTTTTAGACCACTGAATTTTAAGTAAACGAAATTGTCAGCATTTATATATGTAGGATACTTCATTCAGATTGTTTATATAAATATAAGGAAGAGGGAAAGACAGAGAAGATATTGTGCAAGGACAGCAAAGGACAGGAAGAGGTCAATCCAATCCTGAACCTAAGTGTAAGGGTTTTCTAATTTAGAAAAATCTTGTGAGGAGACTCAGAATTTGGAGGTCTCCTTGTGGCAAAAAAAAAAGTGTTAATCTGCAAAAATTATCCATTGAAATTGCACTAAGAAAACACAGATAAGCCTAGTATGGTGGGTTTTTGCAGAGGAACGGTAAAGAGTAGAAACAGCGCTACTGCTAAGGCTACAGAAAGCATTCATAAGTAGCCAAGGACCTGAAGTGGTCTTCATAGGAAATAAATGAACCATTGGTTCCTTCCTTAACTACATGGGGCTCGGCAGTGATTACATCTGTTTCTTGAGACAGAAATCTAAATTTCTGATTACAGTAAAGAGTTCTGATATGGATAAAAGCATGACATTGGATGCATTATCTAAAGGCAGGCCATACCCTTTGTTTCCACTGTAACTCCTTCTCCCTTAAAAAGAGGCAGCAAGAATTCAGGAGTAACTTAGAAAGGAAGATGTAGAAGGACTTGGCCTCCTGGCTGCCCTCCTAAATATCTTCATAAGCAAAAATGACAATATATTTTTAAAAGAGGACCAATATTAACTTGCAGTAACACACTACACAGCCTTCCTAGCATCCACACATATCACTAAACTTTCTTTAATTCAATAGTTGCAATGTATACTCTTCCATAAAACAAGCATTTATTGTAACAAAGATTTGAGGCGAGGGAATAATAGCAGCTAGGATTTCATAGAATCATAGAATCACCAGGTTCGAAGAGACCCACTGGATCTTCAAGTCCAACCATTCCCACCAAACTCTAAACCCTGCCCCTCAGTACCTCATCCACCCGCACCTTAAACATCTCCAGGGAAGGTGAGTCAACCACGTCCCTGGGCAGACTATTCCATTGTCTAATGACCCTTTCAGTGAAGAATTTTTTCCTTATGTCAAGCCTGAACATTCCCTGGCGGAGCTTGAGGCCATTCCCTCTTGTCCTGTCCCCTGTCACTTGGGAGAAGAGGACAGCACCCTCCTCTCCACAACCTCCCTTCAAGTAGTTGTAGAGAGTAATAAGGTCTCCCCTCAGCCTCCTCTTCTCCAGGCTAAACAATCCCAGCTCTCTCAGTCAGTCCTCGTAAGACTTGTTCTCCAGCCCCTTCACCAGCTTTGTTGCTCTTCTCTGGACTCGCTCCAGAGCCTCAACATCCTTCTTGTGGTGAGGGGCCCAGAGCTGAACACAGGATTCAAGGAACAGTCTCACCAGTGCCGAGTACAGAGGGAGAATAACCTCCCTGGACCTGCTGGTCACGCCGTTTCTGATACAAGCCAAGATGCCACTGGCCTTCTTGGCCACCTGGGCACACTGCTGGCTCATGTTCAGTCTGTTGTCAACCAACACCGCCAAGTCCCTCTCCTCCTGGCAGCTTTCCAGCCAGGCTTCTCCTAGTCTGTACCTCTGCTTAGGGTTGTTGTGCCTCAAGTGCAGGACCCGGCATTTGGCCTTGTTAAACCTCATGCCATTGGACTCTGCCCAGCGGTCCAGCCTGTTCAGGTCCCTTTGCAGCCTCCCGACCCTCCAGCAGATCGACACTTCCACCCAGCTTAGTGTCATCTGCAAACTTGCTAAGGGAGCACTTGATGCCTTCGTCCAGGTCATTGATAAAGACATTGAACAGGGCTGGACCCAGCACTGAGTCCTGGGGAACCCCACTTGTCACTGGCCTCCAGCTGGATTTAACACCATTTCCCACCACTCTCTGGGCCCGACCATCCAACCCATTTTCCACCCAGGAGAGTGTGCGCCTGTCCAGGCCAGAGGCTGACAGTTTCCATAGCAGAATGCTGTGAGAAACTGTGTCAAAGGCTTTACTGAGGTCCAGGAAGACCACATCCACAGCCTTTCCCTCATCCAAGAGTCTAGTCACTTGGTCAACTAATCCTATCCTAACTATCACTTTCACCTTAGTAATAGATAAGAGAAAATAAATATTCAGTCATTATTACATGATATCATATGATATTTTCTTTATTTTCATATGCATCTCCAGATTATAAAAAGACAGAATCCACTTATTTTTATTCCTGTATAAATTATTTTCTAATAGGCCTGAGACCATTTTTCTCATTCTCTGCCCATTCGTTCCCTTTCATTTTATTTCTTCTATTGCATTAATATTGGTTTCAGGAAAACCAATTTTTAAATATACTTTTAAAGAAACTCTTCATTTTATATAATAAATATTACCCTGAACAGCCAATATATAAATTATCCACTGACTAGGGAACAATTACTTTCAAAGAACACTGAATTGTACTGAACTCCAGGTAGCCATATAGTCACAGGGTAGGTATGTTTCTGATCAGTGTATGGCACTTTGAATCTCTCTGCCTTAAGGCAGAGTTTAGAATGAAGATGTATGGGAGGAATCACCTGCTACATGCACCTTTCACATAAAAATACTCTGCATCTCCAAATGAAGCTTCATCTTCTTGCAGCAGTTGAGGCTCTCTCACAGGTTTTCTGATTGAACACTCTCTTTCATTAGGACCATTGGACATTTCTGAAGAAAGGTAATCTTATGTTAAAGGCATCAATGATAAATAAATAATAAAGGAGCCTTGTAAATGCATTTCTGTTACTGTATTACAGTCATCAAGATTTTATCATGAGCTGAAATAGCTAAACAAATGACAGTGCTAAATGTTTCTCTCCCTTAGATGTAACTGTATATACACTAACTACAGCTGTAGATATGCAAAAGGTTTCTTGCTGATTGGCTGCGTTCACAGCTCTGAACATGAACCAACACCAGTAAAACTCTACCATAGCAATATTCTTCACAGTTCCTTCGCCATCTCCATGTTTCTTTTTCTCATCTCTAACCAGCGTCAGCTCCAGTACAACCTACAAGTAACCCCTCAGTGCAGTAGCATCATTAAATCATTGCCCTTACACACAACATCAACATCAACATCAACCCTTCACTCATATGGCCTCCAAAGGCTTCCTCAATGGTGAGGGCACTCAGGATTTCCATGTGAGATGCTGCTCATTTCTTCACTTCTTCATTGCAAGATTGGTCTCTAAGTGACAGAGACAGCCATTACCAAGTGCCAAGGGAACGCTGTTGAGCATCTTAGCTGGAAAAGTGTTGTCATTACATTTTGATAAATTTGGAAGTTAAGGCAGAGAGGGACTTTGGCACAGACCCTCACAGATTACTTTCCACGAGGGTGAAATCAGTTGGCATGATTTGTTCCTAACAAATAATTTAAACAGTCTCTCTCACCTCCTACAGTCTCAAGTGACAACAAAAGGTGATACTGTTGAATGATTCCACTTTCATCTATTCCACTCGATTAAGGGGTTTATCCTAATAAATTCTACTATATAAAAATAAGGATAAATTATGACAGGAAAGATGCAGCTTAGTCACCAAATAAAGAGATTTGTTTGGGTTTTTTCCCCCTTCACATAAATGGAGGTCTTTCTAGGAAGGTGAGTTTGTATATACTTATCTTCAGTTAAGCTCATGAAGCTTGCAGGGAGGCTGTAAAGCTCTGTAAGCTCACTGAGCTCTTAAGACTGGACGGTGCTACCCCATGAATGCAGCATTCAAAATCAGCAGAGACAGAGAACCCCTAAACGTAACTCCCTTTAAATAGTCAGACCTTGTTAATCCAAGCTTAGTTTAACTAAATGCCTGAGTATCTGAAATACTTAAGTGGCAACCTGTCTCCAAGTCTGAATGCACCTTTGATTTATTAATCTGATTGTAAGGATGGGGGTATCCTGTATGAAATGAAGTTTGCAAACAGCTTGGGATTAATCAGCCTTACATGTTACAAAACAAAGTAGATTCCCGCCACTGTATTTATCATCAGGAAGGGCTGGCACCCTCTTCCCCTGGATGATTCGTAGAATTGCACACTTAGTATAGCATTCAGACAGCAGTTTTCTAGTAAGGATATACAATGAATGGAAATAAACTGAATATACCTGAAATTATGCACCTAACTTCAGAGTACATTATGATCTGGTAGTTTAAAAAAACAAATATATTATTATTAGAATATATTAACTTTCTGGACAACCTGCTTCATACACAGCCCCTCAACAAGGAGGGATTGATGAGGAATGCTCAAGGGCAGCCTTGGCTGCAGTGACCATGAAATGGTAGAGTTCAGGATCCTTAGGGCAGCAAGGAGGGCACACAGCAAGCTCACTACCCTGGGTTTCAGGAGAGACTTTGGCCCCTTCAGGGATCTGCTTTATAGAATACCACGAGATAAAGCCCTGGAGGGAAGACAATCCCCCAGGCGTCGTTATTATTCAGAGATCACCTCTTTCAAGCTCAGGAGAGATGCATAGCAACAAAGATGTAGTCAGGCAAAAAAGTCAGGAGGCCTGTATCAATGAACAAGGAGATCTTGGACAAACTCAAACACAAAAAGGAAGCCTATAGAGGGTGGAAGAAAGGACAGATAGCCTGGAAGGAATGCAGAGAAATTACCTGAACAGCCAGAGATCAGGTTAGGAAAGCTCATCTCTTCATAGAATTAAATCTGGCTAGGGTCATGAAGGGCAATGAGAAAAGCTTCTATGGGTACACTGATGATAAAAGGAAGACTAGGGAAAATGTGAGCCCTCTTCAGAAGGAAACAAGGCACCTGGTTACCTGGGACATGGAGGGGATGAGGTACTCAACATGCCATGAGGTGTATCCTTGTGTCCTGAGGGAACTGGAGGATGAAGCTGCTAAGCTGCTCTCCATCATATTTGAGAAGTCCTAGCAGTCCAGTAAAGGTCCTGCTGACTGTAAAAATGGGAAATATAATCCCCATTTATAAAAAGGAAAAAAAGAAAAAAGATCCAGGGAACTACAGACCAGTCAGTCTCACCCCTATGTCTGTCAAGAATATGGAGCAGATACTTCTGGAAACTATGCTAAGGCACATTGAAAATAAGGACGTGATTGGTGACAGTAACCATAGATTCACTAAGGGCAAAATGTGCTTAACAAATATGGTGGCCTTGTACTACAAGACTACAACATCAGTGGATAAGGGAAGAGCAACTGACATCACCCACCTGGACTCCTGCAAAGCATTTGACATTGTCCTGCACGACATCTTTGTCTCTAACTTGGAGAGACATGGATCTGACAGATGGGCCACTTGATGGATAAGGAATTGGCTGGATGGTTACACTCAAACAGTTGTCATCAATGGCTTGATGTCAAAGTACAGACCAATGACATGTGGGGTCCCTTGAGGGTTGGCATTGGGACCAGTACTGTTTAACATCTTTTTTGACAACATGGACAGTAGGATTGAGTGCATCCTAGGCAAGTATGCTGACAACACCAAGCTATGTAATGTGCTTGATGCGCTGGAGGGAAGGGATGCCATCCATAGGGACATAGGTAGGCTTGATGGTGGGTCCATGCAAGCCTCATAAAATTCAACAAAGCCAAGTGCAAAGTCTTGCACATGGATTGGGACAATCCCAAGTATGAATATAGGCTGGGCAGAAAATGGATTGAAAGCAGCCTTGAGGAGATGTTGGTTGATGACAAGTTCAACATGAGCCAGCAATGTGCACTTGCTGCCCAGAAGTCAAACCATTTCTGGGCTGCATCAAAAGAAGTGTGACCAGTAAGTCAAGGGAATTGATCCTCCTCCTCTACTTTGCTCTTGTGAGATCCCATATGGACTACTGCATTCAACATTGTGGCCCTCAGCATAAGGATATGGACCTGGAAGAGGTCTGGTGTGCACCCTAACTTGTCTAATTCTGTAGCTCTTTGCTACTGCAGTATACATGAGACTGTTAGACAGGCCTAGTGCTATGTTGTTTGAGTTCTTACAAAAATAAAATATATTTCTGAAGATGCATTCTCACACTCCTCCTCCAGAAAAGGAAAATGATCTTTCTGTATCTTCAATAATTAATGAAATTAAAGGACTGGAATTAACAATGGAGGGTTTATTGGATTTTTTTATTGTCTTGAATATACTCTACATGAATATTAGTATCAAGACATAAATATTGCACCTTCTTTTGGTGGTATAGTTGGCTGTCATCTGGTTTAAATGCAGTAATATTGCAAAAAGGCTTTGTCACATTGTCAGAGTATTAACTAAAGAGATTAACTATTCATTAAAGGTTTGGGTTTTTTCCCCTAAAATAATTTTTTCACGTGTTTTTCTCCTACCACATTTTTGAGGTTCAAGTATTTCCCATCATGGAAAATTATTGCGTTGGACTCAATGTCTCGGCTACCATGGAGACATTTGCTTTGCACTACATAATTTAGATAGATGAAGCACTAATCAGAATGTTTATCAGTTGAATGGGATCGGGGTATCCTGAAAAACGTACTTGGGTTTTCAGAAGAATGTCAATACCATAGGGACTGTTACCTACCATCATGACTAACAAATGCAGCACAACCACATACGAAACTGCTTGCACTGAAGCAA
This sequence comes from Clamator glandarius, assembly GCA_033459285.1. Classification (NCBI taxonomy): domain Eukaryota; kingdom Metazoa; phylum Chordata; class Aves; order Cuculiformes; family Cuculidae; genus Clamator; species Clamator glandarius. The sequence goes on from JAUNZM010001748.1 coordinate 48,082, forward strand.
AAGTACCATGAAACATGGGAAATCAAACCTCATCTGAGTGAAAAATAGGGCTTCTTGCTCCATTTTCATGTGGACATAAAATGCAAGGACTTCAGATGCAATTGTAGTACTGCTTCTTCTGGGTCAAATCAAATATACTACTGAGGGCTTTTTTTGTTAATATTTCCTACCTCAGAGTGTTAACCTTAGTTCACTTAGAAGCCTGAGGGTATTTATACGCTAGGAAAAGTAGCATGATGCAAAGGTTCTGATGATATCACTGACTCAAACAGTACATTCAGCCACAGTAGCATATCATCATGTGGGTTAAACACAGAAGCCATTCTTAGGCTCAACTGTGTCCAGATTAGAAACTCTACCTATCTTTTTCGGTTGGGCATATCGTGTTCAAACACAGACATATGGCTCTGGCTTGAGCTGACTTAGGTGGGATCAGACAGTTAGTGTGTTTAAGGACAGCAACGATATCTGAGAACCATTGTGAATCAGTATTTTTCTATTTCCTGCTCTGTTCGTTGGCATTCAGGAAATTACTAACTTATTTAAGTCTTTATCCTTCATTAGGTTCATTTTTGAGTCTGAGAAAGAATATTAGGGAAATTAACATTTGTCTGTTCTGATAGTATTGCTGTGACAAAAGTAGTAAAGATGTGAAACGAATGGCTATTGAGATAAGACTGATCTTGTCTTCCTTGAAAACTTAATCTGCTCTCATCCATTTTATTCCTTTTCTTTCCATGATCCAACTTGCAGTAATTTGTGCCTCTAAGAGAAACAGTGAGGCAGATGGCTTAAGAGTAAGGTAGCCCTCAGTGCAGATGTTTACACGTGCTGTTCTCTTCAAGGTGGTGACAGAAAAAACCTGTAGTTGTGGCAAATTAAGGCAATGGACACTAACTGTTCCTCTGTTCCTCCTTGTATGTCATTATACATATACATAAGAATCTAGTCTCTTTCAACAGTTTTGCCCTCTCCTTTGCCTGGAAGTAAACTACTGGTATCACTTCCCTGTTTGCTGTACCACAAATCATATTGTGCCTGCCATTCCTCTGGCATTACCCACCTCTGACACTGGTGCATGAGAACAAATTCCATTAACAAGTCAGCAGACTGATGGAACTCTTACACTGTAAATGCTCAGCTCTGCATCAATTTCCTCTTTCTCCATCACAGAAAAATCAAAAAATTGATTTTCAGTGCCTACCCTGAAACCTCATTGATATTAACAGCTTGATGTCAAACCCTACCTATCTGTGAGTACTACTCTGTATCAATGTCAAGCAAAACAGATAACTGATCATATCTGCCACAACTAGGCAGGAATTCACAGCACCACAAAAGACATTATGTTGCTTTATAATCCTACTGGTAGAGTGGCTTGGGACACTATGTCTGTTCACTCTTGGGACATGAAGAGGAATATGCTTAAATAATGGAATTCTTTGCCTGGTGGTTATCAAGCACAGCAATGGTAAGCCACTATTTGCCTAAGATATCAAGTTACTGTGGCTACTGCTGTAGCGTAGAAATATAGCTGTTTTTAAGAACATAGTTCCTCTACTGCGTTGCATTACAGCTGCCTTGGACACCAGTGGGAAAACCAGAAGCAGTTCTGAGGCCACAGAAGAAAAAATACCATCTTTCTAGTAGTACTAACACCACAGCATGAGCTACTGGATGAGAAAAAAGGAGCTGTAGACTGACTATAAGCTAACAAGCAATCCCATTGCATACTACCTTCTTGAGTCAAGAGTGCAAGTTCACTTTAGAAGGAGCCAGTAGCACTGGAAATATAGCAATAAGTACAGAATCATCTCATGATACAAAAGCACATCCATTAAGACATTGGAGGACTCTGTCCCAGCCACAGAGCTGCAACTTATCTAAGAAATTCCATATACTCTTTGTGATATTTTTAAAATGTGACTTCTTTCAACATGGGCAAAACAAGTATCCAAATCATTTGGACTACAGCATCCACACCAGCACCCAGCCAAAGTTATTCTGGAATTTTCTGATTGGTACAGAGAGCCAGAGAAGGACTACTTTGACTCTGACTGATTCCCTTCTTTTCACCTTCAATGGAGTTCCACATTGTTTAAAAAGAAAGCAGAATTATGAGATGCACTAACGCCCCTGAAAATCATGCAAGCACTACTTGGAAAACATTTTCTCACATTCATTTTATAAAATTGTTAATGAATTTCTCATCTCTCCAGCACTGCCAGTCAGGTGGTTGTTGATAACCTGGGAACATTCAGCATTTCCTCAAGGAATGAAAGTATATTGTGCAGCTCACAGTAACTGAGAACAAATTATTAGCAGCTGAAACATGACCTTTCTAGTCTAGAACAGGCTCTCAGAGCTCCACCATTTCCTGCTGTTTCCTCTTTCAGTGCTATGAAATTCCTCTGGAAATGACTCAATCACCTTCCTTTGATCCTCTTCAGCCTCATTTTCTTCTCTGATTAACTTTACATCAACCACACTGCTCTCCTGCTTCCATTTGTCTTCATTCTTGCCTTCTTTCATTGCTTCCTTCTGAAGCTTCTGTTCTACTCATCACTATCAAAGTACCCTATCACATTCAAAAGTCTGTTACTCTGTTGTGTGGTCTTCTGAAAAACAGATTTCTCTTTAATTTGTCAAACACAGTTATAGTTGTTCCTGAAGAAGAGAAGAAAACAAGAAATCATAGAGCACTTGCCTTCTATTTATTCCTCACATATGGTGCTGTACATGAAAAAGTAATTTTTTATCTCTAAAGACTATTCTTTCTGTGGGTTTTCCTTTTTTACCAGCAGATCCCTACCATGTGAGATTTCCATCAAAGTTATTCCAAGAAAAGAAGCGATGAGACAATTTTATTTTTCAGATTTGCAAAAACAATACTGTGCAGAAAAGAAGATGACAAAGAATGAAAAAGAAGCAAACAAGCCAACATATAGGAGCAACAGTGGATATCTTGAAAATCTAACAGGTCCTTATTACTCTAGAAGATTTCCACAGTTGCAGATGTCATGATGGAAAATAAAGCAAGTAAGCAAGCCTGCTATCATTCCAGCTATACCATCTATGGTGAGTAAAAGTTGTGCATAATGGATCAGCTGGTAGAAGGACAAGCTAAAAACACTAGCAAAACAAAATTTTCAGAATTTTCCCTGATTTTTTTGGACTTCCCTTCATTAGGAAGAGGAAAAAAAATGTATCATTTCTACATTGTGAATCAGCATTAGGAAATCTTAACTGTCAGGATGTTTGGGTAGGTAGCAAGTTCCTTTATAAAACACCTGTTATTTTGACTGTTATATTTGCAATTCTCTATAATCATGCCTTTTTAAAAAAAAAATATCATATTGAAGGGCTGTAAAGTGTGTCTTGATGGGGGGTTGTCATTTATTTATTTATTTACTTAAAACCTTCCAGCTGGCCATAATTTTAAAGTAGCCATTAATAACTGGGAGGAAAGAAATGGAACATCATCTTTGAGAGCAACAGATTCACGCTCAACTGCAGTTAAAGAATAGAAAGAAGGTATTTAAGAACTCACTTTGATATTTCACAATAGCCACTTTAATAAGACCAAAGATGACAGAACTCCATCTTCTCATCCTAGCCACCTTCCTCTTTTGTGCTGGAAACCTCTTCTACAGTCCCTGAGTGTGTGAATAACTCCTAAGGGCTGTAGGTAAATGTCCCTTTGGAACATCATCGTATTTCTGGATAGATTATGTTTACATTCATAGGTGCTGCCTTTTAGTCAAATTACAGACCCATACTCTCAGTTCTTCCTGACACATTTTCGGCAGATCTTCATAAAAAAATTAAGTTCTTTCTTGCCCTTTTAAGGTCATATATCAGACATTGACCCAAAGCAGCATCTGCACTGTTATATTCACAAACACAACTTCATTTTTAACCTGGAGAATTATTCAGTTAATGTAAGTTTGCCCATCATGTAAGCCATCATATTGCTTCCCCATTGTGTTAGGTTTACATGACAAGGTTTTGGTAGTGGGCAGTCTGCAGGGGCAGCCTCTGTGAGAAGAGATCAGGGGCTGCCTTGACATCAGACACAACCACTTCTAGAAGGCTCCAAAATGGACGCCCTGCTGGCCAAAGTTGAGCCCATCAGTGATGCTAGTGGAACCTCTGTGATAATGTATTTAAGAAGGGTAAAAAATGCTGTGCATAAACTGTGGGAGAGAGAAGTGAGAAAAATGTGAGCAAAACAACCCTGCAGACACCAACGTCATTGAAGAAAGAGGAAGAGGAGGTGTTCCAGGTGCTGGAGAAAAGATTCCCCTGAAGCCCGTAAAGAAGACCATGGTGAAGCATGTTGCCTCCCTATGGAATATGAAGGACCATATTACAGCAGATATCCCTGATGCAGCCCATGGACAATCCCACACTGGTGTAGGAATAGTTATCTTTATATCATGCAAAGCATCTAGACTATATACAGATCCAAGCAATGACCTCAGCACATTTTCCCAGGCAGTGGAATAGCTAGACCCAGACACACAGCCTAGCTGTAAGACTGAATTGCATTTTTCACATTACTGGGGAAAATGACAAGGAATATAAGAAAAAAATCTTCTAGAAACAGTAAACGATAATGGCAGAGGAGCGTGACTCATAACTCAGATTAAAAAAGTAAGAGCTCTGAATCAGGTTGGCCTTTAAAAAAGTCTTAAAAGAGGTGAGATTTCAAATATAAATTGGATAACTAAATTGAAGTATTTAATTTTTTAAGCAGCCGTGGTGATGGGAATAACTTGATGAATGTGGTCTGTCTTAGGTAGGGAATGGGCAGAGAAACACAATCAAATATAAATTCACGTTAATTTAGACATCCTTATATGACAGTTATATGTTGACTCACTTGCAAAGGAGACTGAGGGGTGACCTCATTGCTCTCTCAGTTTCCTGAGGGGAAGCACAGAGGGAGGTTCTGATTTCTTCTCCCTGGTATCCAATGATAACACATGCGTGAATGGCTCAAAGCTGGCCAGGAGAGGTTTAGATTTGGCATTAGGAAGCATTTCTTGACCAAGAGAATAGTCAAACATTGGGACAGACTTCCTAGAGAGGTGGTTGATGCCCCAAGGTTATCAGTGTTCAAGATGCATTTGGACAATGTTCTTAATAACAGCCTTTAATTACTGGTCAACCCTGAAATTGCTAGGAGGTTGACAAGATGATCATCATAGATCCCTTCCAACTGAGATATTCTATACTATTGTATTCTATTGTATATTATTTCTGTTCTGTTGTGTTCTATAAAAATGGAATGAATGAATCGATTGCATGAATCCATTTCCTTTACAGTAAAGGAATCATAACTCACATAGTTCTTCAGAAACTGGAACTAAACCAGCTCTTCTTTCCAGTATCTGACCAGTATGCTCTGGTTTTCACAAATCCTATCCACACTCAAGGTGTGAGAGTGCTATAATCTTTCCTTATATACCATAGCAGGATTCACTTTTGTGTTCCTTTATGTGTAGTATCTCTAGCTATTTAAGGCTTTTGTTGTTGTTTTTTGATTTATTATAGTGTTTTTATTTCCGCAATATTTTCCATATGCTAACACCATTTATTGCTTTCCATAGTTTCTTTAAGATCTTTCTTCTGTGGTCATATTAAAAACGCTGCAGTCTAGTGATGGATAGAAAAAAGTTGCAGAGAAGGTAAGTCAATTCTGACTGTGTACATTCCCAGGTTTATGCTGGAAGTCGGCATTCATATTCAGATCAGACAAAACACACAAGCCATGTCCTAAAGACACTTTTCTTGGGGTGGAATATGTTTTCAGATTAGCCCTCTGAATGAGACAGAGGTTTGGATGAGGAACACCTCCATTCCTATTCCACATTAAGTGCATTCGCAAACAGTTACTATTTCACAAGAACAACAGACTAACAATTTATTTCCCTTCTCCCAGATGCTACTTTTGAACACAAAGAAGAAATAGGCATTTGGAAGCAGGAAGGCCAGAAAAGAAGGATCAAATGCTTCTAAGGAAAATTTACTGCATGAATTTTCCATGTTGCAGTCATTTCACAGCCGTCCTTTGAAAACATTTATGTTGCTTTGTGGGGCTGTGAAAGGCTCAAAATTAAGCGAAATTGAATGCTTTAGTACGAAACAGGAGCAGGTCATTTCCTGCTATTTCTGGTCTATATGCCTGTGCCTGGAGCATGAGGGATCAAGGGAAGGGGGAAGGAGTGTCACAGTGGAAGTGCCAGGCTGCTGAAGTTCAGAATAAATCTGTCTCCTGGCAACTCTGCACATTTGCTTTCCTCTCCTTCTACCAAGTGTTGTGGTACAGCGGAATACAAAGTCAGCAACAACTTTCAGTCCTCATACTCAAAAAAAAAGATAACTGAGCGCAAAGCAAAGTAAACACAGAAGTGAATGAGAAAATGGAGTCTCTCCTACCCAGACACATTCCATTTTTCCATGTAAAAAGATGCTGAAAATACTACTCCTGCATATTCATCTGGTGTTTTTAAAACTAGAGAGCCAAGGAAGAGAAGTGGCTCCAGGGCTGATGCCTGTACAACACTCTTGCTGGATTGCCTGATGTGCTGGTAACAATACTAACTGCTGAGTACTAAGATTAGTCCTCTGCATACACTCTGCTCTCTCTGCCGCTTTATTGTGATGACCACTTCTAAATTTAAGCCAGATAACTTAAACAATGACATGAATGCTTTAGGATTAGCATTCAAAACTTAATTTCGTATCAGCTTCCCCTTCTCCAAGCAAGTGTGGTTCTGACCACAGATGGGAGTATGTTTCCCTTTATTTTCTCTTTACTTTTTTCATCTCAGAAAGAAGTGAAGCAACCAGGAAGGTGGTTTTAACTAACATATGGTTGTTATCATAGCTCAGATTAAGGAGGTAATATCCTGCTCAGTGGTGGTAGCCTCTGAAGATGAACTAACTCCCTCTCTTGCAATTGTGGTATTGAGTTCAAATCTGCATATATGATGGACAGGAAAACCCTGCTTTTCGTAGGCACTGGCCTCATCTTACAGATGGACAAGACCTCAAACGACACAAAAAAAGCTCCCTACTACACTCCAGTTGTCTAAATCACTTTCTGTCTCTGATGATAAAAGGAGAAAATCCATTTTAAGAATGAACCTGCTCATAATATCCACATTTTCCCAGTAAGGATTTCTCAGGCAGGAAGTACTCCAAAGGAAGAGATTTAAAATATTCTTAAATTTCTTTTATGAGCTGGCCTATCAGCTCCTAATTTCATAGACCTTTTGACACAATCAAAGGCAGCTTTCCCTCTTGTCTTACAGGTAGTCTGTTCCAAGCTGAAGCCAGAAATAAGCCTGTAATGTGACTCAGGTGACTGATCACACTAGAAAGAGTAAAAACCAGTGACAGAAAATTCAAAAAGAATCAGTGGCCTGCTATGTTTTTAATGATTTATTGTTGACCAGTGAATATATTTATGACAGCTTAGAGACAGGAGAAAAAGGACTGAGTGGCAAAGAATACAATATATCTCCATCACATATCCCTGTCTCAATTAACAGAATGGCAAGAAAGGGGCTACCTGCCGCTCTAAAAATTAAGACAAATGCAGAATTTCCTTTGCTAAAAGGTTTCCTCAGTAACTTGGCAGTGTGTACTTGTTATTTCCCAAACTTTCTTTCTGCTCTGAAATCCTGTGCTACCCTCCTGTGACATTTTCTTGCATGCACTCCACTGAAGTTTGGTCTATTGTTTTGCAACAAGGGAGCTGATTCTTCAGCAGTTACTTATTTATTGAGGTCACTTGAGGTCAGCGATGTAGGTTTTATGGGGTGCTTTTCTCAGAATATGGTCAATCTAGTCTGTTGGAATTCCTTTAATTTCACAAAGGAGGTTTTAGGTGGTGGAGGAGTTTCATTTTAAAATTACGTACACATCAGATGCATAGTTCTATACCTGCACTGTATGTATAACTGGCTATTTTCAATATGCGTCAACCTCCTGTCACAATTTTAGTTTGATATTAACAGACTCATATGTTTTTTCATGAGCAAAATCTTAGTTCTTTATTTTTCACCGAGGATTTTTTTGTATGTGTGTTATGCAGCAAGGAAGGGCTACTCTGCCTTACCTCTCACATTTCCTTCTTGCCTGGGTGACAGGGGATTTGTTGACATTTGCTGCATGCCCTGTTGCTATTATGAATCTGAAGCTATATTTCAAGCTTCAGCACACTCAGAGTTAAGCTGCACTGGAAAGAGGACAATGGAAAATGTAAATGGAAGAAAGTTGAAGATTTGAAAAGAGAATTATTTGGGGAAGCTTTTTCTTTTATTTTAAAGCATTTAAAAACAGAGTGAGAAGAAAAGAGTCCTTACAAAGTCGGGTTTGAGGGTTGTGTGTGCTTTATTTTCAAATAAACGCTGGATTCCTAAAGTTAAGGTTCTAACTCTGAATTGGTCAGCACAATTTGCTTTCACTATCACCACCCTGAAATCTTCCCCTGAAACAATCCTCACTATAAAAAGTATAAATTCTGCAATTTGAAGTATTTTCCAGAATTTTGGAAGTGTCTTTCTAAACAGTGCTTAATGCCAGTCTTTTAATTACTTGAGAAATTTGGCTAAAAAAACACAGTATACGATGAGCTTCATTTTTCATTTTAAAAACTTTTCATTTCTGTTTGTGTAATGTACAATAAATGAATACCAATTATTGAAAAAATAAACCAAAAAAAAGTCAGAGTAAAGTAAATAAAAACCAAACCAAATAAAATATTTCAGTTGACCAGAAATCAAATATTTATTTTTAAATTTCACTTTATAGGAAATTTCTAGAAAAGGTTTGTTTTCCTGTATTCTATTCCAAATTGGAAGAGGTGTTTTACATCAGAAAATGTTCCTGAAATTAAAGAATGGGTTCTTCCACAACTCCAATGGACTGATTTTCTAGGAGCTCAAAGTGACTTTAAAAGGAGAGTGAGTGCAAATCCATTTAATTATCTGGATTACTTATGATGATGTCTTAGCGAAAATAAGTGTAATGCAGGGAGTCATTTTATAAATATGGCCACAATTCAATGCCACAATCTTTTGAAGAAAATAGAACAAATAGAAAGCATAAAAATATAGAGAGGAAGAATACAATTTGAAAATATTTTTCATGACCTATTTTAACTTGTTTGACAGTGTTTCTTCTTTTTCTGTGGGATAATTTACTACACAATTCAAATCTGCAGATATTTTTGACCTCTCTTCCTTCATTACTAGCTATTAAATTTTATTTAAGCTTGATCGTTTTTAAAGGGAAGGGTGGGATAAAGTGAAGCTTCTAATTTTTGCGTCCTGCTCTAATCTCTAGTTTGAGAGTGCTACAGGCTGCGGTTTTACATAGTAATATACGGGGAGCAGATATATGGAGAGATTTGATACCCGCCTCCAGAGCAGCCTGCATGTTTTGCAGCGCTAGCTGACCACGATAGCACCTTTTGGACTTCAAATCATCGAATCTCTCTACAAAGGAATCTCCTGTATTTTATAGTTGGGTTGGGTCTAGGTTTGGTTTGGTTTAGTTTGTTATTTTTTTCTGGGAGTCAGAGTCTTATTGCATGGCTGCTCCTCTGCCTTCAGGGCTATTTTCAGACTTCAACAAACGTTTGATTTTTTTTTAATTTTTTTTTTTTTTTGTAATTATTGTTAGGATTTCCCACCTCCCCCCCACTCCCCCCCCCCCCCCCCCCCGCTCTACACGGCAACTAAAATTGTGATTTAGATATTTGGTCCCAGCGGCCCCGCCTGTGCTCAGCAAATGGTTCCATGTCACTCGCTGCATCACAATATCGGCGCGGCGGCGCTCGGTGGCAGCTAATCCTCTGAGCCCGTTAATAAGCTTAGGAGCACGTTCATTGAAGACTGACGCGTTAGTCACAAACAGGGAGAAAATATCTACTGGGGGAAGCTGAATTGGTTTTAATCATCTGCTAATCACCAGTAATGAGACCTACTCTGGGGAAGAAAAGAAAAACAGATAGTCAGAGGGAGGTTTTGTTCTTCACAGCGGAGTAACAGGGAATGAGAGGGCAGCTGTTATTAGGAGAGAAAAGATGGAAAGAAAGGAGGGATTTGGCCAGACCAGATGAAACTTCTTCTGTGGCGCACTGTTTTGTTAGCTGAGTGTTTCTTTCATTCAGCCTCCGAAACTTCAGATCTGTCAGCCCCTCTGAAAGCCCCTGCCCACCTCTCCAAGCGGCCGAGGAGAAAAGGCTCCTCCACTCCGCCCCGACACCCCCTGTCCCCCCACCCCGAGCCGCGGGCGCAGCTCCTCCAGCTGCCGGGCAGCGGTGGGAGCGGAGCGGCTGGAGGAGGCCGGAGGAGGCCCTGCCCTGGGCGTGAGAGGCTCCTCCGCCTCCCACATTCCTGCTCGCTTATCCGGCCACGTCGGAAAGCTGAGCCTCGAGGTGGCTACCGAGAATAAACCAAGAGATCATAGAATTATAGAATAACCAGGTTGGAAGAGACCCACCAGATCATTGAGTCCAACCATTCCTATCAAACACTAAACCATGCCCCTTAGCACCTCCTCCACACGTGCCTTAAACACCTCCAGGGAAGGTGAATCAACCACCTCCCTGGGCAGCCTGTTCCACTGCCCGATGACCCTTTCTGTGAAACATTTTTTTCCTGATGTTCAGCCTAAATCTCCCCTGGCAGAGTTTGAGGCCATTCCCTCTCATCCTGTCCCCTGTCACTTGGGAGAAGAGGCCAGCTCCCTCCTCTCTACAACCTCCCCTCAGGTAGCTGTAGAGAGCAATGAGGTCTCCCCTCAGCCTCCTCTTCTCCAGACTCTGCCTGGGGAGGCAGCTCTCCCTCCCACCGCCGACACCTGAGCAGAGCCCTCGCTTGCAGAAAATGGAAGTCAAGCAATAAACAAAGCTGTGGCTCTGAAGAAAAACCTATGGTTCGACTTCTGTGCATTGTGCAGACCAGCACCCTTAATTCCAAGGGGTTGGTGTGAGGACGTGTGCAAGACGTCGAATATAGCGGGTCACCCAGTTCCGTAGCAGCAGGCCCTGGGTATCTCCTTCAGCTAGAACATACTCTCGTGTTTTTAGTTTTAATTTGGCTTAATTTCTGGCCTGTAATTGTGCATCTGGCGCAGAGAGAGGAAGAAAGCCCTTAGCTACATTTTTAAGAATCCAAGCTTGGATGAGCTCTTTAAGTGATTATAAAGTTGACTAAATGTAAAAGCTTAGCAAAGGCAGTAATTTCAGACACACTTCTGGCTGCTAAGACATGTCTATGTTTCATTTTCTGTATATTTTTAGGAAGCTTAAGTGGGGTGGGTAGCTCACTCATTGCAAAAAGGTTTTTTTAAATGTCATGCTTCATTTGGCTGTATGGAAAAGCTGAGTATCAGATGTCCTGTCAGGAAATAAGATACACTGATATACAATGTGCAAACATTTTATTTTGAAGAACTCCTTCACAGTCTCACTTCATGGAAGTGAGTTGCCCAACTTAGTCACACAGCAAAGAAGTCTACATCCTGATTTAAGTTTAATTTCTTGGTTTAGAGCTCATGGCAGCATGATATCTGAAAGGGAAAGCATGCCTCAGGTTTTTTTCTGCCATTTCAATAATTCTTATCTCCACAATCAGGAAATGAGTCCCAGTACACCAGGATATGGAGAGAACATTAGCCCAGGGAATTTTTTTTCACCTTTTCTTTATAGTTTATTTATTAAGAATGAAAGTAGTCCTTCGCTTATGAACATCACAGCATCATGTTTCTGATTCTGCAGAAGGCTTCTCTGGAGGTCTAGGGACAGGTGGTACCAATGGAAAAGCAAACTTCATCGTCAGGCAGTTTTCTTAGTCCTCTTGAACAGAAGGACTTGATAAGCTTTCATGTGAAGGCAGGCAACAATCCTCCAAATGCCTGTTGTTATGATGTGACCTTATTCTAGTGCTACCAAAAGTGCTTTGGGTTATAGAGAGAAAACAAAACCAATTATTTGAGAAAGGAAAACCAAAAGCAATTCAGGAAAATTTAAGCTCGATTTCCTTTGTCCTAAAAGAACTAACTCACTTATTGCCATTAACTTCTGTTAACTTGCTCCTTGTGTTGCAGCTCACCTTGAAAGAAGAACGGACTGTTCCTTAAAGGTGGCTGTTTATGCTTCACACATACAACTGAAAGGTCTCACAGAAAAAAAAAAATCCACTGGAAATGAGGTCTCTTCACATGTCTTCAAGGCAGAAAGAAACCTCTTGCCTGCTTGTTCAACAGCTCTGGGATTCATAAAAAGTCATGGATTGATGAAATGCACCCAATAATCCCCAGCAGTAAGACAGTGTACAGAAACTGGTGTTTCCATACATTGGATTGAAATTTAAGACAAAAAATGAACTTACAAAGATGTTTCTCTTTTCGAAACAAAACCATCAGAGATGCCAGGCACAACCATAGTGACCTTGTATATGCATTCCTTCCAATTTGGAAGTAACTTTGCCATGATCATGAGCACGTCATCAAAGTCTTGAGAAAATGCTTGATTGCACTCCTTTTCTTTTTCCACAAATGCATTCACTATTGTACTGATGTTTTCTCAGTTAGTTCATATGTCTCCACATTTTATCTTTCTGTCTGTTAGGCTTATTAGCATACTTTGACAGATTAAAAGGCTAAGGTCAAACAAACAAATCCCCAAAGAAATACTGCTAATTATTGTCATATGTTTTTTAAATACTTTTGCTTCTTCAAAGAATTTCATAAGGAACTAAATTCAACTTTGCAGTCTGTTTTTTTTTGTGTGCCCCTCCTCTCTTGCTTTTCCTAGCCACTATCCAGTGCTGCTACTCCCCATTTTCATTTTTTCTTAGCCAAGCAATTATCTACTTACAAAAATGCAAGACTGTGCTTCTGATGAGTTATGTTTTGTGGAAAGTATCTAGAGTATATATTGACACACAGTGAGTAGTATTCAATGAGCCAGCAGACGCGAGTTTAGGTGGCTTTTCTGTTTTGTGATGTCTGAATAAGTAAAAGACACTTTTTATTGCTGGCAAAGTGACATAGATCATCCTTCTTCCAGAACCCTGCTCATGGACTAGTGGGTGCTGCATACAACTGTGGTTAACAAAGGGGTCCTCCCCATGCCAGCATTTTCATTCTATTTGTCTGGTGAGGAGGATTGGCTAGGATCTGGAGGAAGAGTCATAAGGCAAATAAGTTGCACATTGATACTAAGTGCTATACAAAGTTTTGTTTACCTCCAGCTTCATAGAATCAGATAATGATTTGGGTTGGAAGGGACCTTAAACATCACCTAGTTCCAATGGGCGGGGACCCTTCTAGTAGATCAGATTGCTTATAGCCTCATCCAACCTGATCTTGAAATCCTCTAAGAATAATCACCAGCTTCTTAGAAGACAAAACAGGATAGCTGGATGGTTCAATCGTGACTGAAAAAAAAATGCAAAGAAATCAAAACACAGAAGTCTAACACACATTCATTTTGGAAGAATGATTAGAACCACAGACAACTGAGTACTTTCTGTATTCATTGTTGGCCAGGGTAAATAACAAGGTAGGAGTTGGTCAATTGAAGGAAGATATTGGCCTCTTGTGAGAATCAGATGACAGGTGGCTAAAATAAAAGAGAAAGAGAGTGCTTTTGGAACAAGATAAGCAACAAAGCAATCCTGATTAGCTTAATGAGCAGACATATATTTATCTTATGACTCTTTTTCTAATAATTTCCAGACACTTCCCTGCTTCAAGAAAATATGTTTTTCAAAGGTTTAATCGTTCCACAGGTAGGCCAAGGTAGCATTGCTAAACATTGCTCATGGCAGGTAAATCATTACATGGCCTAAGACAGTGTTCATTAGGAGTATTGTCAATCAAATAGTCCTGCCAGAGAATTGCTGATGATACAACAGGGTCAGAGAAGAAGATATTCAGTCTCTATTCATCAATCAGATTTTCTTTTTTTAAATCAATTTACAGCATGATAATGGAGTCAAGTTTATTGTGCTGCCCCTCAAACAATGTAGGATTTGGTGATTATAAATCTCTTGAGACTGGTGCCACACAAAAAAATGAAAGTGATGAAGAGAGAAGAAAAAAGGAAGAAGGAAGGAAGGAAGGAGGAGATTTGGGGTAGGGTGGGGAGATGAAAGCTAATTGTTAAGATAAATATTTTAAGAAGGGAAAGTTTCAGCTGGAGAAGAACTTTAATATGAATAAAAGAGTTGGGAGATGAAGTCCTCAGTTAAAGAAATTCTTCACTAAAAGTGAAGGGCTAAATTGCTATTCCTGTATCTGTATCATCTAAAATGATTCCATTGATAAAACCAATGTGTATCCTTCCCAGGGGAAGAACACTGCCTTGAAAAGTGTTGTTTCTTTCTGCTGT
>JAUNZM010001748.1:67500-146299 GCA_033459285.1 Clamator glandarius
GTTTAGCTTTCAGAAGAGCTTCATTGTTTATCTCCCTAACAGCCTGAATTTCCCCTTGAATATGGTGAACGCAGCTGCAGGACCCTGCATCACCAGTTTTGGGAGTTTGTCCATGGTGGGGGCCTTTAAAGAGTTTTCTAGAGAAATGCCTTCTTTCTTTTGACGTAATTTGTTCAATTATTTAGTAACTACTCCCATTTCTACTGTGCTCCCTGGAAAAAGCCCTAGAAATTACAGGCACTGATAGAAATAATCAGATCACTGGACAATTGCATTTAAAATACTGCAATTCTCAAGTTTTATTTCTGAAATACTCTTCTTCCTTTTTGTCACTAAACAAGAAGACTTTAGCAGAAATCAGGAAAGAAAAAGCTAGAATACGTGATCTATCCACTTACACCTTAAACTTACGTACACTATTAGCAGAATTACAGTGCTTGTAGTAAATGGTGTTATATTTTACACACTCGGCTAAAAACAGGTCCATATCCAAGGTTGTAGAAAAGGAGGGGTCATTTTCATGAAGATACTAACCTTCACCAAACTGGTATCTGTCACACATTTCTTTTCCTAATGTTTCAAAAGGAGCTCTATTTTGAAAGTTACATTGAAAAAAAGAAAGAAAAAGATGCAGAGTCCACACATGAGTCTGAAAGCAGGACAGAATAAATTACTTAACTTCTTTTCCTTTTTGATGCTGGAAGGTGGAAGTCAAGACAGCACTTCTTTTTCTGCCCATCGGAAAAAATAACAGGAGCTGCAGGAGCATTTTCGTTAAGGGGAGAAATATGGAAGAAAGAATTCTGAATCACTCTTTCCTGCTGGAAAACACCCAGATTCTTGGTGTCTGCTGTGGGAGAGTTTGTAGCGCATAGATAAATAGCAAAGGCAGAAAAAGCTTATATAATAAGGAAAGTTGAAGCAGTACATGTAAACAACTGTTTCATTCGACTTCTGATTTTCCCTTTCCATCATTAAGCACACATGGCAGAAAGACAGAAGGAAACAGGTCTTATTTTAAAGAGAGCAACTCAGAATACCATACTTTACTTTGTATATCTTATACCTGATATCAGGATGCTGCTGAAAAAGTTCCAGAATTAAAAGTAAGCCCCTCAACAGAGCAAACAGTCCTGAAATCTAGTGGTTGCTGGCATATTTCCACTGGCTTTAAAGTTTGAAAGCAGGCTAAAAAATTTAGCGGTAGTTTTTGTTTGTTTGTTCCTGACCAGTGATAGCATGAGCTAGCAGCTGGTAGGAGAATAAAAGAAAATGTGTGTGTATTGGCAGCAGACAATTTATAGCATGAAGTGATTATTCTCTCAGTCTTAAACATCAGAACTCGTGCCTTAAAAAAATAATAATTTGCTTGGACAATTTTACAACTGAGCATTTAGTTTTTTCCCATTTTTCCTCCTTCAAAGATGTGTTGGAATTTGTAACCAACAAGATAAATAATTTATCAATCTTGTACTTTTTTTTAAGAGGCGTTTTTCAATCTTGTGCCTTTTAAAGCCTTGTTGTAATCCTAGCTTGGTAAACCTACATCTCCACCTAGTGGTTTCCCAGAAAGGTGAAGCAATTTTTTTTCAAGCAGTGTGGGTATTCAGATAGTTTGCAGTGTAACAGCAGCGTGAAGAAACTGCGTTCTTTCCAAAGGAAATATTTTAAGAGTTGTGATTAAATATATGTACACATTCTAAATGGATGTTGAAATTTCATTGCCATATGTAATTAATTAATGGCTCTTTATTTTTCAGTAATCCTGAATAATTTCAGCTTCCAACACAAAAACTTAATTTTAGTGCAACATCAGTTGCTCCTGTATTTTCTATAATCCCATCCTGAACCGTTCCTGGTCATTGGTTAGGAGCTAGAAATGCCATCTTGCCATTAACCACATTTCTGTTTCAAAGCATGTCCAAAGCCTCGAACTAAACACAAAACAGTTAAGAAGAACTTGACAATGCTCTGGGACCTCTTCTTTGTACAGAGATGCTTTTTATAGTCCTCTGGTTTAGGATACTTTATATCTGATGTGAGGAATTTTCAGAAAATCCATGGAAGAGCAGGAGTGCACAATGTGAGAGGCTTTGGTACTAGGGAAAGAAAGGTTTTTGAAAGCTGTAAGCTGTTCTGTCCTTTCACAAAAGCTTAATATTACCTTTTCTTGACTCTTCAGAATATTATTTCTCCAATTGTATTAAAAAAAATTATGAAGCATATCTCTTAGCGTACATTCCTGCAAGACTTTACTTGAAGCATATAAAAAGACCTTGAGGTACACAAATAAATTAATATCTTTCAGTATCAGTAAATCCATTCTATTTAAAAGATAAAATATAGGCAGAAATTAAGTCAGTCTCCTGATCCTATCCAAAATATCTTATTTTTCTCAGCCATAGTTCTCATTTCTTTTTCATGTCTCTGTAGGGTCAGTTACTTCACACAGCAGTGAAAATGTAAGTGGCTTTGAGGGGTAAGAATCTCTTTCTTTTAACAAAACAGTCAGTTCCATAGGAATATTCACAGTGCACAAAATTGTGTGCCTAAACCTGTGCAGAATTGGATCATGCACATGGACAGTAGATGTACTGTTAATTAAATGCTACTTGTAATAAAATATATTAAAGTGATTGAAGCTGCTGTAGCAGCAATGGGCCTAGAAAGTACAATAATCCTTCACTGTAATATAGGATCCTCGTGTCAGAAACATGTACAGTACTTAGAAAGAGTATAATTAATGCGCATTAACATATATACTTAGAGAGAGAATATATGAAGATGGTGTTCTGGGACATGGTTAAAATTTTTGTGACTTCAAATTAGGGAAATTTGGAAAATCTCCAGTTCAGCAATTTAAAATGATTAAATGGTATCATAACGTCCTAAAAGTGGACAAATGTGAAAAAATGTGGAAATGTGGTTTTGCTTCATTAATGAGATATTCCAGCCTTAAATATTGTTTTCCACAAATACAATAAATATTGATCTTCTTGGCTAATTAAGAATGGATGGTCACCCAACAATAATTAAACTGAACATTTAGTCTGGTATAGTGAAATGAAAAATTAGATGCTTATTTCAGAGATGGTTAGCATGCGAAGGTCGTTAGGCAGTCCAAGGTCAGTATTGAATTAAAGCTGAGATCTACCACTAAAGCACTGTAAGTAATTGTTTCGGAATAGAGGGAAATTTTGTGTGCTTCAGAATGAGAACCGTTGCTATCTGAAATGGTTACCTTTTGAAATTTGGAATGGGAATTGAAAACAAGAGGTAAAAATGAATGGTTATTTTTCATGTAGAGAGAGTTCACCCTTCTCTTGAATTGAGACCTGCAGGGCCCTGTCAGTCAGCACAGCCAAGTCACCAGCAAGGGACCCTGGCTGGGCTTGCCCTGAGCTCTGCTGGGTTGGTGAGATCTTTCTAAGCAGTTAGAAACAGTGTCCTTTAATACATGCTGTCTGACATATACATGTCACAGACCCAGTGCTCTTGATGGCACCCAGTTAAAAGCAGTTTGGGCAAACAACACAAGTGCTGCGGAATTCTGGGGTGGCTTTTAGAAGAAGAATGGAGCTGGCTGAAAAACAAGAATGAGAGATGGCAAAACCTTATACCTCATTTCCTTCTTACTTTAGCTGACCTCTGACTTTTTTACATTTCAGAATTAGATAAAAATGTAAAAACAGAGTAGGAAGAGTGGCAATGCTGATTTTTTTATCCTGGTTTACATGAAGCCTGAAAAGCAGAAATTCAGCCCCTTTAGGAAGAAGATCAGGTCAGAGTCCATCTGAGTTGCCCAGTCTTGCTTGCCAGTTGTTTGTTGGTCATGCTTTGTGCAACTGTTTAAATCCATGCCAACTATCTGGGTCCTTTAAGTAATCCAACTAGTTGATTAAAGAGCTCAGTGTGATTGAGCACTCTTCACTGGCTGTCATAGCAATAAGGGGTCATAAGTGTTCATTTGATGATATATGCAAGAGGATGAAGTAGCCAGAGCTGCTACTCAAAAGATATTTTTGCTTTTCCTGACTATAAAATTCATAATCTCACATAATGAATAGTTCTAACAAGTATCTAGAAAATAGTTTTCTCAGGAAAAAATGAAACTATCTATGGTATTGTATAAAAGCCTTTGTAATTGCTTAGGAAAATTACAGATCCCATAAATATTCCAGACTCAAGATAGCAAATGTGCCTAAGTCCAAAGGATTGCAAATACTGCAGCCACTGTAGACTTCTCATTGGGTAGATGAGATTTGTCATCAAATACATCTTCCAAGAGAATCATGTGAAACATAAATAGTTGACAGAACTAACCACTGAATGGCAGTCTTCATATTAGATTGTCTCTGACCTAAAAGGAAGAGTAATTGTGAGCTTGCTTCAGTGACCTTTTTTGTTATCCAGGTCAATCAGCTCATGCGTGCTGAAGCATGTGCTATGTTCACGTGTACCTTTTAAGACTTTCAAGGAGAGTATCAGAAAGTATGTATCAAATGTACAGCAAAGCTGACTAGATGAAACTCAGGTCATTTTACTGTAATATAGTTGTTGGATCTGAAAAAAGGTAAAGCAAAAACTCTACATGGTCCTCTTTGCAGGTCTGGGAACCATGCAACACCTCACAGCTGTTGAATAACATGACTGGAAAACTTCTTGTATTCTCATATTAGGACTGTTTTTCTCTGTACTCAGGGTCTAATTTTCAGGAACAGAAATAAACACATACTCTGAATGAGTCATTGTTTCTAAAACTTGGGGACTCAAAGACTCCTATTGTAAGTAGAAATCATTGTGCAAAGTTCTTCAGGTACAGATACATTTTATCAGAGATTTATTAGTGTAAACTGACACATATGGTATTATAAATAATCTATAAATGCGACTATAGATTTATAAACTCTAGTATTAAATACAGTTTGCATTTTGCTTCTTTCTAATACCACTGATTCATTTTTTATTATTTCTTCTTTTTTTTCTGAGGGAGGAAGGGTGCATCACAAACCATTTTCAAGTGTAAGATTTCTCACATCCATGTCAATTTTAATGTAGTTTTACCTAACTGTCCTCAGAAGTCCACACGTACTCTGAAGCATTTATTTCAAAAAAACCCCCAAAATCCAGACCTCCTTCTGTCACAAGGGAAGTGACCTGCAGAGGATCCAAGCACCTACGTGAGCAGCATGGCACTGCAGAATGCTTTGTTGAAGCCACTGGTGGGAAAAGACAGCTTTTCTTCAGCCTGTTCCTCCTGCTTCTGTTTTTTTCAATCACTCCCAGCCCCTGCCAGAAATAATCAAGATATACTTAAGTTTCATTCTTTAAAAATAAAACCCAAAACAACAAGCCCCACACATATGCCTTGTCTTTCATTTGTCTGTGAATATTTCATTGATCAGTATTCAGTGTATATCTAATATTAATACATTAACAGTGCTACGTGTAGTGAGCAGTACAAACTGACAAAAATTCAAAGTACAGAGCGGAGAAATGGGTATTTGAAAATTTAGTTGAATTGAAGTCCAAGGTAGTATTTATCCGGTGGTTTTAGGAGACCAGGGATTTCAGTGTAATGCATGGCATTATCTTCCTGCTGATTTAATTGGTACATATATTTTTGGAGCCATGTAAATTTTTTCCTTATTTGTAGTAAACCTTTATATATGTATGCGTATATACATTTATATATATATAGAGAGAGAGAGTTGAGTAATTGAGAGAAGGAGAGTATATAAATAAAAGTACCAAGAGAACCATTGGACGATGTTAACAAATAAGAGTCATTGATGTGTCTCCCTTGTGTAGAATCAAAGCTGTAGTGGAGAAAAAGGAGAAGAGAATGCCAGGAATATGTAAGCTATTCTCCATAGAGAACACAGAGTAAGTGTATAAAGATAAGACAGAAAAAGAACTGAATGCTAGAAGTTAGAAAAACATAATCATCCAGCAGGTGTAACATTTATGAGTTAAGCTAATATGCAAAATAAGTTTTGCAGTTAAACAAGACAAGGTGATATTAATATCAACTGTACTGCTTCTGCCTTGTGTATATTGAGAAAAACATAATGCACACATTCAAAAACTTACAAACTCAGGTAGATGAAAATGGTTGTTCCCTCCAGATCTGACAGAAGGTGGTCCCCAGAGAGGTCAGTCCCTAAACCTCAGGAAAGAGAGAACTGAGCGGGAAAGACTTAAGTGTCTTCAATAATACAGTAGTAGGGCTTTTGAAAGCCTTGAGCTTCACAGGACTTTCTGCCAAAGATGTTCTGTGAGTTTAACACAGTATGAAGTGTATGGTTTCCAGCAGTCACAACCTCCACAGACTGTGTCAGCCAGGCTTCTGGAAGGCTTCTCACATGGCTTAGCAACATGTGTGACTCATGGGAGGCCTGTTCCCAGAAACTATAGAAGGGCTGAACCCCACTCCCCCATCCAACTGGAGAAGGCTCCCTTCTGTTCACTAGCTAGCCTTGCTGACTGTGAGACTGAGTAGCTTTGCCTAAGCAAAAGTTGTTCAGGTTTTCCACACAGAACAGTAAAAGTACATCTTTTTTTCTCTTCAGTTTCAATATTTTTAAGTAAAAGCACCACTGGGACAAAGCTATAGGTTTTGATAACACATCATTATTGTCTAAGGAAATAATAAGATTGTTGAAAGCACTGTTAATATTCTTGTGCCAGTGACCCATATTTTTATGCAAATACACAAGTGCTCCATAGTTACAAAAATATAACAATAGGCTGTAATTTATAGCAGCAACAACATCAGACACACCCCAGTAATGTTCTCAGTTGCTAATTGATCATTTGCTACAACAACTTTTCTTATAGACATAGGCTAGTAGCGCCATTAAAAGTTAGAGGTCTAGCAGAGATCTTGCTCAAACAAAAGAGCCCAGATGGCTGACTGGTGCACAACAGCTACCAATACTAGCTTTTATCTATGGAGGTCATTGTTGAAATACAGGTCAAATCATGAATGAAACATGCTGAGGGATCTTTAACTATCAAGCCAAGCTGTAGTAGATAGTTATACGAAACATAAAATTCATTTCAAAAATCATGAAATCTTTTAGAAGAAACTGCCCTGTAGAAGAAGGTGAAGGGCTAAGGTAAAACAGGATTTTATTGTGACAAGCTCTTCTTGTTTAATCTTTAAATATAGCTGGCCTGAAGGTATCTGATTAACCAGCTCAGTGGGCTTAGGTTGCACTTAATCCTTCCACACATATGAACTGCAATGGACTAAACAAAGGCAAGCCTGGGAGAGTCATTATTGCCTTGCTCCCAGTACTCCTTCAACCACTCTTCTCTGTCTGGTGGACACTAAAAGAGCAGGTAAATCTGTTTTGAGTTCCTCCTGCTCTATCTAACTATAATAATTTAACACACAACTTCCTTTCTAGGCATAAGCTCTTGATAAAGATTTGCCCTATACGTGCACAATGATTTATTTTATTTTTTTTATTATTTTTTTATTTATACCAAGTCTGGCTGTGATTGATTTGCTGCTTCTTTGAATTCTGGCAGAAGACAATTTTTTTGAGTGTTGACTCTCACCATGCTCGAAATGCCAGGGGAACAATGTACAATCTGATAAAGTTCTCTTCATGGAAGTTGGGGATTTTCCAATTTTTTGAAAATCCAACTCATCTCAAGTCAGGACTTCTTTTCAGAAGATATGCTCTAGCCTTAATTGGGGTGTTCAGTCTGAAGGCAAGTGGGTGAAATTTAAGGGCCAGCATTTTCTCTAAATAATCTCACAATCTCTTCAATTCTATGCATTTAAAATGAAGAATCTTGCAGTCTGCTGTCTGCAACATGCTAAGTATTCTTGGAATACGGCAAGACATTTGCACCCAATAAGTAACTCTATGTCACTTGCACAGTGAATTCTTTTTCACTCTGCTTTAAAATACAGTATAACTGAGTTTAAGTGCAGATTAATGTAACAGTAAGCACATGGATGGTCTCTCTAACCCTGCTTTAAAGCTACTGTGCAGTGTCCATGAAGTTCCTTCAAGCCATATGACTAAGATCGGTCTTCAGTGGTTCTTAACAGCTCGCTTTCTGCAGTCCAAAAATGTTAAACTGTGATGTCAGGGTCACTCTTCTATCCTTCTGAATGAGTCTTTGAAATGAGGAAAGGCAAGATAAATCCTTAGAATCACGGTCTGAGGAAAAGATTTACCATCAGCCCTATTTGTAATGCCTCCACTTTGCCCAGAAATTTGAAAGCACAAACATAAAAAGGCTAAAAAATATAAAAGAAAGTGTGAAGTAACAATAGCATGTAGTATAATGAGTATTTTGAGAGCACTTAATACCTCATTTGGCCTCTTTCAAAGTGTACATCACACAAGGAAAGATTACAAGCCTTTTTATTCTTTACCTTAGCACCTCCATGTTACCTGGAGGTAAGATGAGCACTGTTTTGGTGGGAAATCTTGGAAGCTGCATTGTGTCTGTCATAATATGTCAAGTCAAATATATGAGCCTTAGAAGTGCCTTGATTTTGCTCAATTAGTACTGTTTGCTTTGTGGCCTTCCCATTAACAAGTATAAATTTGTACAGTGGTCACCATTTAAAAATCAATATTTACCAAGGGTTATCGTATCATCACGCCTAGGACACTAAGTAGTTCCTTAAACTTAGAGCAGAAAATAATACTGCGATCTGGTAAATATTTAACACACACATCATTTTGTGGTAGCCACCACCTTTGATACAACTGTTCATTACCTATTCCTAGCTAAACCTTACATTAAATTACATTACACTGAACTGTAGGAAAAGTTGTTGAAGCAAATGATTTCAGTTAAAGGAACTGAGGAGAAGAATGTATAGAAACTGACTTTATAATGAATATAATGTGGATGTAATGAATAATCACTTTTGGTTTTTGCAGTCCTTTCATCCCAAAGCATTTGATTCAGCATGGGTTCTCTGTGGAAATACTGACTTTGTGGCTAAAATATATCTAAGGAAAATTAACTCAAGGTTCCATCTTCCTTTAAGTATAATAGGAAATTTTCTGTTTGGCAAAGAAGTCTCTCCAGTAGCTAACTACACTGTCCAGATACTTTTAATTTAACCATCCTTCCTTTGATGTTTAAGTAACAGATGTTTAAGAGGTAAGAAATTAGATAGATTGTGATTACTGAGAAACAACTTAATTTCAATTCATTACTTGATGTTCTCATTCACTTGTTCTGAAAATGACAGTAGTTAGTAGGGTTGTTGGTTTTTTTAATTGACAGTTTTTATGTTTTAACAATCAACTTAAACTTAACCTATGTACACCTCTATTTTTTAATCACATCATTTGAGAGCTAATATGTCACTTTTTTCAGCATAAGTTCAAATTATTTCCAAAATGACTTCACTTTAATTATGTGTTTGTACCACTTAGCCATCTTTTTTTCTTGTAGGCTGTGGAAAGAGGTAAAGAGAAAGCAGGAGACACCAGCTTGATTCTCTCCCTTTCCCAAATTGAAGTTAATTCCTTCCCAGTTTTCTGGAAAAGGTATTTCAAATAAGGCAGTGGAAGGGCTTGGCAGAAAAGAGATTAAGTTTGGATATTTCTAGTGGGAAGGAACAGGGATAATTAGGAAACTATCTTGGATAGCTCATTAGCTTTGAAATATTGTGTGTGTTTTGTTGATAAAGGTAATAAATGTTCATATAAGTACTATAAAGCATTTGACTTTGTAACTGTTTTATTAAGAAAGTAGTATGATAATAAACTCAATGTGGTATATGTTGGATACCTTAAAAAGTCTTCCAAGTCCAGACAAAAACATCAGAACAGTGGCAGTGCTTTATAATTTGCACTTGCAATAAGCAACCCAAAAAAATTATGTCTATAATTTTCATAAGTGAGACAGCATTTGCAAGGAGAAGTATTATTTTTTATGTTTATCAGATATTCTTGGAAAAGCAGATGAGCTCTCAGGTACATAAACCCTAAATCTCCTCTTTTTTCCCAACTGTATAAATCGGTTCTATGAAAAATATTGCTGGCTCTTATGAAGTCTTTGTTTATACCATCTGGCCATCATGACTATAACAAGCCCCGTGTACTCAGAAATTGAAGTACAGGCGACTTGGTCAAGTTCGGGAGAAGTGGAGAAGCACCATGGAGGAGAAAGACATAGTCTCTTCATTGTAGCACGCAGACTGTTGGAAGCTCCAATGACTGAAAGGTCAGTTAGGACTTATTCAGAGAGGGAACTAGGTTTGCTTTCTACTAGTGACAGCAATTAAGCCCCAAATAAAATATCAACACATTTGACAGATTCACCATCAGAAAAAAAATTATATCAAATCTACATAATTTTAGCAAATTAAAGAGGAGCTGAGATTTGAAGCTAAACCAAGGTATTTAACAGGCTTTTGGTATCTTTTAAATGTGAGGTAAAAACATGAATTAAGGCAGTTGTCTTCTTTGGGTTCATAATCTATGTACCTACAGCTCTGTAATTTATTCCAAGAGCTGAATTTAAAAAGAGTGAGCAGAACAGCTCTAAACTCACTCATAATTCTACTTTATTTTTATAAATTTGAATCTGCTGCATCTCTCAATTTTTGTTCTGTGTTCATCTTCTAAAAGAAACAGGCTAAACCTCCACAGGATGAGAGTCAGATCAGGCCAGCATAGACAGGCATTTAAGCAATCTCCTCAAGAACCACAAATCTGTGTCCAAACCTCACACTTTATCAGGCGTTAAGCCTATTCAGATGGTAGGTGATATTCTTGCATTAATAATCCACATCCATTTCCACTTCCATCTCTGTAGGAAATTGCCAGCAAGTCTCTCTGGTGGTCTTTTAAAAGTGAAGGAACTAGCGTATACATAAATGTACACCACTTAGATTACAGAATCTTTTTCAGAACTTAAAACAGGGTCTTAGTAGTTTAGAATCTGATATATGTAGCAGAACATGGCTTCAAATGCCATGAACTAGTGTTATTTGGAAGTACATTCCCTCATACCTGTGACAGTCTCAAGCGTTTGAGGACAAGACTTGGAAAAAGAGAAGGAGAATCTGACCTGCAAGTGGTTCATCTGCCTCCCTGTAAGAGCTGAAGTGATGAGGCTTTATGTAAACAAACGTAAGACTCCAGATCAAAACTCTCCTCTCTGCACAGCATTGTGGTTGCCACTAGAGATCCAGTCTGGAGTGCTGTCAACTGCCTGCCCCAAACATATCAGATTTATAGACTGGGAAACCTGGAGGGTTTTTTTGTATACAGATCAGGCAGCAGAAATAAACATGTTATTGCAGAGCAGACTAAACTGGCATGGAGATGTGGTCACAGTTAGTTGTCCAGTGGTTATAGCAAAACATGTAGCTAGAGAAATTCCAGCCTTGCAGGAAACAGGAAAACTCAACATGTAACTGAAGTCTTGCCAAGCTATCTCCTTCTGAAAACCTCTTTTTTTTCTTTTCTTTTTAAATGCCTATTTCCACACAGCATTTTTCTCTGTGTTACAGTGAGTAAACCAGCTGGTACTTTAAAGTCCTCCAGATGTCCTACTCAACCGCATGTCATCTAGAACCTTGAAAGCCTCTGGATTGTTTCAAATCACCTCTTCCTCAGGTCTATCTCTCTTCTAGAGCACAAGCAGGCCACTCTTGCTGGCATCAGTCTGAGCAGCCAGCAGGAGGGGGTGTCCAAGATGAGCTGGTAGGTAACTTTAGGCACCTCATTTGGATGTCTAACTTGAGAATGATAGGATAATTTAGTATCTGAGTTAGGAGCATTCCTGTCCTTTTTTTTTAACCAGAGAGAGACATAGATCCCTGCAGAGAGTGATTCAGGGCACCCAAGTGCAGTTCCTTGCAAAACCTGTTTCTCTCAACTGAAATATGGAAACTGAGGGAAGTTTGCAGTTCTAAATGTATGTATTAAGTCCCTATAGCTAAGCAGTTTGAACATCCCGCCTGCTTTCTTCCACTGTGCATGCATCCCATAGAAGTTCAGGCACCCATAAACACTGGCAAATATAGCAAAGAATTTTCTTGTATAGGTGCTGCCTTCACTGGTGCATTTTTCTCTCTGAACTGAAAGCATGCGACAGCATTCAGAGCTCATTACAGGGTGCAATGTGTTATTACCCCAGCCTAGCAAGCCAGAGGTACAGGTTTTTGTAATATTTTGGTTTTGTACATGCTTATCCTCTGGGCAGAATTTTCATTGCATCTGCTACCGACAGTGTCTCGATGATTCGGCTCCCAAAGCGGGGGCAGGGGGTGGGTCAGGAGCTTAACCTGCATGGCAACTTTTTCAGCTGCCTATTGCTGGAGGCTCCACAGCCCTCACAGGGTTAATCCAGAAGTGGGCTGCTGCCATGTCTTGACACAACTCGGAAGTTTGCCAAATAGCATTAATTAAATTTCATGCTTTTCATCAGACTTATTAAATGTACTCATCCCTACCAGCTACCATACTGACATGGGCTATTATTATTATTATTATCATAACTTTACAATTAGTGTGTTGTTCCCTAACCACTGTTAAATATGACTGAAGATTTTCTGAGTTAATACCTTAAAACCAATCTAAACTATGCAAAGCAGTGAGAATTGTAGAAGAGACATTTATTTTAGACGTCAAAGCACTTTTTCTATGTTCAAATCTTTAGGAAAATGCTTCTTCCCAGCTCTGTCTGAATTTTTTCAAGACACAAGGAATGCCTTTATCTGATATGTGTCCGCATTTTGGAAAGGTGAGATGTAGTAGGGGTGTGTGTGAGTAAAGTGCTACAAGGAAATGTGTGTTACAATATTTCAGAAGTGTTTAGGGAAAAACAAAATGTTGAAAACATGCAAATTTACCCAATTCTTGCCTTAGATTTATATTAATTTTCTTTAGTTGTTATTTAAATCCTGTGCTATTGATTTAGTGCAGCAATATGAACCTGTTAGAACCTGCTGCTGTGGATTGTTCAGCCATATGATGGATCTCAAAGAGTATGATTGTAAATAGGAGTGTGTACTTGTTCAGCCCTTTGCAGTGCAGCCACTGATAGCATCTCCATGGTGGATAATATAAGTTTCTGAAAGAGATCACACAGCTGGTCAAAGCTCTATGTTGAGATCAAGTAAATGTTATTTAAATCCCTACTTCCCATCACGAACTACATTTGAAGAAATACATTAAACTGTCCAGAATTTATAGGCTTAAGTAATATAGAGTGTTCACCAGACTACCTGCTTTAGGACTGTGCTAATTTCAAGCTCAGTGTGGAGGGTTGTCCTACTTTTTTTTGTTGGGTTGTGCAAAAAACAGCTTGCATTTTTGCCTTGGGAAAAAGGCTCAATTTATATTTGCTTAGCCCTAAGACTTGTAAAGAGAAAGCAAGTTTGTCATGTATCTGTCATGACATTATCTAGATAATTTCTTTTGATAAGCAGGATCATTTTTCTGGAGCATTATTGAAGAGGACTTTACCCTGGAGTGAACTGAGAGCAACCGATATGGTTCAATAAATACTCACATTCTGCCTAGTATCAGGTATATGCTTTTCATGTGAAAGACGGTCATGTTCTTCGATTGTAAAAAATGTCTCGGGTTACTCAAAAAATTATTCTCCAGATGGAGATTTTAAAGTTGGCTGTTTTCCAAATCTAGCCATTAATATTCAGAAAAAGAAGCTGTTTCTGTTATTACACAGGTTTGTTCTGATTCTAGGGAACAAACTTGTTTCTTTCACAATAGTTACACCACAGCTTCCAAGCTATGTGGCTGGATTGATGTTTGGATCCCACCACTGCAAATCAAAGAGCATCAGTGAACAGAAAAGGCCAAACAGAGACCTCACACAGATCCTTTTGTAATGAAATATTCTGCCATTGTCAAACAATAAGTCTTACAAAAGGAATACTTTTTTGAATGTTTTCATCATCAGAATTTTTTTCTGTAATAACATCCAGCAGTTACAACTACAGAAGACATCTAGAACAGGACATCTAACTCCAAGATTTTCTCTGTACTAGTATTTGTATTATCATTGCTACTAGCCTGAGCTGGTAGGAGATTAACTTCCAAAAAAAGGTCAGTAGGGACAAAGTGCTTGCTGTTAAATCTGTCCACATGCCTCCAGTTGCCTCAGAAGGCTAAGGTGGGAGCCTTCCAATTCTCCTTTCTGCTCTTGAATGACGCACCCTGCCATAGCTTTTGCTTTTCCCTGCATGCAGACTCTCAGCTCTATACATGTGCAGAAGGGGTGGCTACCCAGGTGGAGGACTACACCCAGTGAGTTGTGGGGCTTGTCACATACCAAAGTGGGGGAGCACAACAGCACACACACCCTGCCTGTCACCTCTGACCCATGCATAAAGGCCATTGCTGTAAGAGCATTTGTCAAAAGAAAGTGAGCAACTGAGGAAGCAGTCTTCCCAGCTCCCAGTTTTATTCGGCAACTTGTATTTTTCTTAAACTGCAGCCCTTGGATGTAGACTACAAGACCTGAAGATTTCGCATGTCATTAAAAATGCACGCGTACACACTCATGCACACACACATTCTCAGGTGTTATGTTCGCGGAGCAAAGCTTGAGAGTATGGGAGGGCGGAGGTAAGGGGTGGAGCAGGAACAAAACCAAACCACTCTGTGGACAAAGGAAAAGAAAACAGTATTTTTTAATTATTTAAGTGTTGTGAGTCAGACTTAT
Organism: Clamator glandarius; assembly: GCA_033459285.1. Lineage (NCBI taxonomy): Eukaryota > Metazoa > Chordata > Aves > Cuculiformes > Cuculidae > Clamator > Clamator glandarius. The sequence goes on from JAUNZM010001748.1 coordinate 82,192, forward strand.
AATTTATCAACATTTGGAGCTGGCAATAATTTCTATTGCTAGGTGCATGCCTTAACACAGGTGGGACTTGTCTGCTTGAGAATCTGAAGGCAATATCTTTTATGGTTATAAAGCAGCCAGACAAGTTGTTCCTTTCTTCCCCTGCTTCCATTTCCTTCCAGCTCTCCAATGCTTTTTTAACTTGTCCTTTGCTTTCCTCAGTGCTCCCCCAAGTCATCCACCCTCCATCTCAGAAAGGAGTCTTGTTATTTGTTATACTTGGTGTTGGAGCACGGGCAAACTCAGAAGGGATCAGGCAAGCTCATTTTCATCTCTCGTAAACAGCATCTCTCGCTCTGTCTGTGCTGCAGCCTATGGTGACACTGACCTCTGGTGATCACATCAGTAACGATCACACTGAAGTGACACGGCTGCAAATTTGAACTAAGGTGTCGGGTATACTTTTTTACCAGGACAGTGGTTTGCTTTTAATTAGACTATACTCTTCCCAGTCTGTTTTGCACCATAAAGGGTGGACACAGGTACGTCTCCCAAGTCTTGCTCCCACTCTGGTTTCCCACCTGGGAATTTTCACAGCCCTCCTGTTGCTCCAATAAGCTTTGTACAACAGTTCTCAAAATACATATTGCATGTGATAGACAAGTTTATCATCTGTCACTCTGTTTCTTGAAAACTGACTTACATATTATGTTTCACAGGGACTTGAATTACTAAAATGAATTCAGAATTAGGATGTGGCCCGTGAAGAAGTGACATCATGTTACTTCTCGCAACACTGCCATCCCCAAGGTTTCTCCTTGCACTCTCCAAACATGGCATGAACTTCACTGAAGTGAACAGGAACCAGTTCTCCACCCAGGTTAGTTTTTGTCTGTCTTGCCAAGAAAAGCAAATAAATCCAGGGCTAAGGCTACGAGTTTTCAATCACTTATTTTAAACATGGTCTATTATGATATTGGAATGATCTCAGTACACTGATGTTACAGGATCAAATATGTGCTGCAGACCTTGGCAGAAGTGAGCATTGAGTTAATGAAAAGAGTTTCAGCTTGACATTCACTCTATTTTGTAACTTTAATTCTACTTTAATTTGGTTTTGGAAATTTCAGAGTTCCCATTCCATTCAGATAGAGCGAAAAAAATGTTGTTGCTTATTAATAGTTAGTAAATCTCCAAGATGTGGAGACAAAGTAACGACAACAGATATGGAAGGCACACTTTTAATGAACTTTAATTAAAAATGCAAGGACTGATGATATCCTCGTTATATAGTCACTGCTTTTTGAACATTATCCGGTACTGCTGTACCCAGTAGGTACAAACCATCCCTGAACTCCTTAAGATAGCTTAAAATGCAAAGAAAGAGGTATGGATTAATTAAAATCACACTGTTTAAATAAGTAAAAAATTGTTTTCCACAAAAAAAAATATATGGCAAGGTGTCAGGTTAGATGAAAGGTATAGACTGTTAGATAATAATCCCCTTGACTGAGTCTTTAACTTTCTTTCTATTGGTATGTTGCCTGAGTATCATTAAAACATTTCATGAATCTGTTTAAAACACTGCTGTACTGTAGCAGACTGAAAATGAACTCTTAGTAGTCAGCTGTATGCTTTTAACAGATTTCATTTACTCCTTTGAGCCAAGCAAAATTAGAAGGACCTAAGGATCTCTGATCATTTGCCCAAAATTAATGATCAGATATTGAATAATTAACTGTCATTGATATCGTATTTCTAAACAAATCAATGGACCCATTTAAGTGTTTGTGTAATGATAGTAATATAATCCTTCCTCATATGAACTGCGAGTGAATAGACCAAAGAGAAAAAGCACATTCTCCACCCAAAGTAATTATGAGACCTACTTAAAAATCATTTGCCTTAGCGGAAATATAAAATATTTTTCTGCATAATTTACCTTTATATGTGTATGTTTGGCTTCCACTTAGAAAAAGCAAAACCTGTGTGAGTGGAGGTAGTGCTCCAATACCACTGAAATGTGAAAGAAAGGGTAGAAATGGTGTTTATAAGAGTTTGGTGAGATCCACAGCCATGGTGTCCAAAGGACCTGTGGAGAATGGCATCCATTGCTCTCAAGCCAGGCACTCACAAGGGATATCATCTGACTCATATGAAATGGGTTGTGAAATACGGGGCTAAGGGAGGAACGAAAAAGCCTGATCACTGAGGTTCATTAACCTCTTTCTCCTGTCTGTGCGTTGCTTTCCTTCTCACCTACCAGCACTGCTCTTCAAGGCAGTCAAACAGGATCTGTTAATCTGGATTTAAGGCACGAGGATTTCCTTTTTTATAATACTGTAATGCATTTGTAGCGTGTGAACAAAATTGCTGCCACCAGTGAGAACAGCGTTATAGATGACTCCGTCTCTGTATTTTTTAGAATACTCTGGAGTGTCAAATACAACAGTTAATATTGATTGTCTTAATAACAGCAATAGCATGTAAGCACTTCAGACTGGTTGTCGAGGAGGGGAGCGTGCTATTTATTTCAAGGTACAAGTACAGAAAACTGTAAAACTATTTAGATCAGGAATTAATTTTAAAATGTAATACAGTTCACTCTGAACGTCATGGACCCAGCCACTGCTAAGCCTTCAGCTGGTGAAAAAATGAATGCTTAAAGCAGAATTACTTTTTAGTATTTAGCATAGTGGGCATTTAGGAAGCGGACTGTGAACATAACAAATGCCACAATTGGAAACAGAAATGTTTGCCTTTATATTTCAATGAATATTTAAACAATAGAAACAACAACAATAAAAGGCAGAAAAATCCATACAATGGGACCAAAAATCTTAGCATTTAGATACATTTTTTTAAAAATCATATACGTAAACTAATCCCAACATTTAGATATTTTTGCTATCCCTCATTCATGCCCCTCATTTGGCAACAAATACATTGAATTTGTCTGTCTTCATGTTTCTGTTAACTATTCCTTAGAGAGTTCCACTCCCACTCTTCTGGAACAACAATGTCTGAATATTTTCCAAGAATGCTGAGATGCATTCTCTGTTTTATCTGTCCAGTTTTAATAAGCCACCAACTTTTGCCTTACTTTAGTATTTATGGTTTTTTCTAAGAGAACAGGCAGAGCAGGTAAGGAATTAGAGAGGGCGTAGATTTCCCTCCTCTCCCAGAACAGTGTCTGTGTGCTCTTCAGTTTCAAAGAAGGTTCATGTACTATATAAGACGGTCCCAATCCATTCTGCTGAATTTACCAGCTGATACATAGCAGGTGTATATTTAAAAATTCTTGTGAGCCTCTTTTTCAGTGAAAAATCAGTAGGTCTCTCCCAGCCTTCCCAAATGTGAATATATCTGAGACATATGACATCATATTGGGATATTTTTTCTGTTGCAGATATTAGACTAAAAGCAATATGCTGTTAGGTCTGATTCCGGTTCTGAGTGTGCAGTGAGCTGGGAAGGGTGGTCCCTTTTAAAAACTGGGGAAGAGAAGGGCTGCTGGGAATTTGCTTTTACAGGTGACCTGCTGCTACAAAGTTCCATTCGTGATTGTTCCATATCAGGAAAATTCAGAATCAAAAGAGTTCATATGTGAAATGGTATTATTACAAAAAAACCACAGTATTTCTTAGCATAAGTAATTTCTGAACATATATTACACAGAATTAGGTGTATTTATATGTAGAAGGATAAGCATAGGACAAACATACACTGACCCAGAGAAGGAGAGGACTTAACAGCTTAGCATTAACCAATCACATTTACTGTGGATGCACAAGCATCACAGAAAATTGCAGTGAACTTCCATCCCAGCCTTACAAATGCTCTCATCCATCAAGTCACTGTGTATGTTCCTATCATACCTGAAATGTTAGCAGTTGAAAAGGAGATATGTGTTCAGTTGACATATTCACTATGTACAGCACATTGAAAGAAATTAAAGATGCAAAAGAAATGTTAAAACAACCCATTTTTTCCCCTTTCAGCTGTTTGAACAGCAAGCTTCCTATTTCTTTACTATGAATCTACATTGATAATAAAAGAGAATTTTTAAAGAGAAGTAGTGAGGTTTCCTAGCTGAAAATGTTTATAAAATACCTACTTAACTCAAAATTATAATGATGAGAACAGCTAAGAAGCAATTACTATTTGCTTGAATATGCTGCCAGTGATCTTGTTCCATGAATTTATTTATTACTTTAGTTTCATAGTGTTTGAGAGAAATTGGTTCATCTTTATTTGTGTTACCTGTGCATCAAGGTTTTTGTGGCTGGTAGTCACAGTCAGGTTCAAGTTTTGCATGGAACTATACCAGACAACATTTTCAATACCTGTTGCAAGAAGAAATATTATTTAGAGGAGGTTTGGTTGTAAAAGTGCTGGGTATATAGTCATATTTATTGATCATCTGATAGATGTATTTATTTGTCATCCTGGCGTCTTAAATAAATAAGGGTGGCATGCACTTCTTTCACTTTAACAAATGCTATATGTGTGTGACAAGTACCAGCCTGAATAAAGCGTATGATGAACATTTGTGTTCAAAGCCACAATCTAGTTCTTTAATTTGAATATAAACAAGCATGATTTAGAATTAAAATGACACTCTGCACTGAGATTTGCCTCCTTGCTTTGTTTTGCATTTTAATTTTTTCCCTATTCTTCTATTCTTGTCGACCATTGTTAGATTTTATAACAGTGAAGGCAAGCAAAAAGGTTTCACTGCCTCAGAATCTTTAACTACGTGTATTTTATATATAAGTTATATGTTACTGAAACAGCTGGTTTTGAAGTAATTCTCCTTGGAATACTTACAATTCAATAGTAGTATCAGAGAGATCATAAAGTGAAGCTTATCATAAACAGAAGCAAAACAGACAATTTAAAATTTTAGGGAATTAGGAAAATATAAACAAGCAGCAAGACTAATGAAAAATAAGCTAGATTTCACTTAGTTCTAATTCTGGAAGGTGGTGTAAGTAACTTGTATGAAGGAGAGCCATAATTTCCAGTATATATATACACACTTATATATTTTTTTAAATTGAGCATCCCTTGGTTTTGCTTTTATTTTTTAGTTAAAGGTGTTATTCTATTACTTCCTCTTGACAGTTCACATTTTCTTTAGTAATTTTGAAATAGATGCATTGCAATCTGCTTTGAAACATAAAGGTAATTTGGGTTTCATTGTCATGTGATACTATTCCTTTTGGTGGAGAAGGTAAGAGATGCTGAATTAAAGCAAATTTATTCCAGCATTTGTCGCATTTAAACTCTGAGTATATGCTTACCTGAAATGACAACTTAAAAAAATTTGGGAATTTAAAACAACTATTTTCTTTCCAGTTCAAGAATGATAGATGCTCTCATCCAGCTGAACAAGTTAAAACCAAATTTTCACTTTAACTACTAAAGGAAAGTCTACATTTTTTTTTCCTTTTCACTCCACTGTTACTAGTGACGTATATTTATAGGAAACACAACAGAGAATTAAATCAAAACACCGACTAATAAATGCATAACATTAATGTCGAAATTGTCATTTTCTCATCTAATGATAAAATCGGAACACTTCCCTTAGTTTACAATGCTGATTGCAGCTAAAGGCAGTGCTAGACTTTTATATACTTAGGAAACACATTATTAGAGGTTTGAAAATAATTGTTTTTTGCAAGCAAAATTTATTTTGTTTACTCAAATCAGATAAACGTTATGGGTATTTTATTCATCATTTTTCTACTTATGTGTATTGACATTTTTCACCGGATTCTTCCAGCGCTCCAAGTTGGGATGTCAAAAACTGTGCTTGCAGAAATGAAAGTATCCTCATTATGCAAATTTAGGTTCCACTGATAGGCATGTTCTGTTTCATAAATTACATCCTCTTGTCAGAAGTCAAATTGTATTTGAATAACTTCACGGAAATTGTCACCAAGATTTTAAATTGTGTGCCTTGTATGCCATTGTTGATTTAGTCAGTGAGTAAAAAATGGACATATGTTGATTTTTAAATAAGTGCATGATTGTTTTGTCATAAATGTTATTTAAATGAAACCTAGATGCATATGTAATTTTTCATGTATATTTTTGTAAAGTTTTGCATTATATAAATAATATTAATGTTTATATTTAATAAAATATGCTAAGCAGTATAAGTTGCTGTATATTTTAGTCTTAACAAGTTTGTTTCCTATAAACATTCTTGAAAAAATTTCCTGTAGGGTAAAATAAATATACATGCTCCAATAAAAATATTAAAGCATAAAAGTTAAAATGAAAAGTGAACTTGAATTATGAAAATCATTTTTATCTGCTATAAAAAGATTGCCTTTCTTATTTACATTTTGCATGAAATTTACAAAAAACAAACACAAATGTTTCACTCATATTGTTGAAAGTATTTAGTAATACTCAAACATAAGTTGATTTCTTACTGTAAACTAAGCAATTTAATTAAATATACATTTAAACTCATTACAAAGAATAAACTGAGTTCAGAAAAGAATATGTTTAAATAATTTATAAAGCACTGAGATGCTCATTTTAATTTAGAAAACAATGTATAACTCTCTTATTAAAAAAAATACAAGAGATATGTTACCAGGAAAAACATATCCTGTACAGAAGCTCATAGTTTGGTTGATCTTAGTGCTTAGAATGACCATTACTGCAGCTGGAGTAATCTTTGATGTTAAGAAAAGTGGAAAAATCAAAGTGAAGTGGTAAATCTGTTCATTTTTCAAACATATTAATCTTGTCAAGATAATACATAAAATCAATCTTTGCTTTTTTTTTTCAGAGCCTTTTATTCCCTTTTATCCAAAATATGAAAGCACTTAGGAGGATAAAGAAATGTGGATGACTTTGGAATACTGATCTGAATATATATTTTGTCTGTTGGTATTAAACAGTGACACAAGTAATGTGAAATGTGCATGGTCAAAACATGAATTACTTGTTCAACTATTGGTATTCATCGTATTTGTTCTGCTTATAATATGAATATACAGCAAATTTCTGGTACAGCTTTCTTAACAATTCAACTGAATTTCAAACCCTGACAGTAACAAATACAAATTGCACCAGCCCCAAAAAATTGTTGGGGCTAATTTTAATATTAATGAATTCTTTACAACCTCAGTTCAGCAGTTTCGATTAAGCTTTAATTAGTAGCCAGAGGGGAATCCAAAACAAAAATAAGGAGTTGAATTGCTAATTAAGTTAGTTTGATGAGGTAGAGTTTTAGTAAAAGACTGGTGGTTGTTGTTGGCCATGCAGGTTCTGACAGGCTAAAAATACTAAAGATTATCATTATTGTAACTAACATCCTACATTACCACCAGATTTCTGCAAGGAGCAGACAGTTCATTAGAGTAAAACACTTTTGTGTGTCAGTACGAGAATTAAAGTCTTGTTAATAAGATAGCAGTGCATGGGAACCATAGAACGAGACAAGCAAATGTGGTTTTAAATTTGACTGGTGATAAATTATCTAGTTATTTGATACCCCTGTATGCATCTGAATCCAATGTGCATTTATTTGTTAGGAACTGCTTGTCAGTCAATTCACTTCCTAAACGGAATTTTGTTTATTAGGCTACAGGGCTCAGTGATTTTTCTTTTGACATGTCCATCACAGTCACATTTTTCTTAATTTACATGCTTTAGATGGTTTAATGTCCACTAAAATTTGTATTTAATAGTGAATGTGTAAATGCAAGTAGATGTGGTGTTAGATGCTCTCACTCCAAGACCTACTTTTCAAAGAAGATAATTTAAGAAAATCTGTACATAGATTTAGCTGAAGAAGCAGCGTGTAGAAAAATTTTATAGCTATGTTTTTTTCCTAATAATACCTTTATTAAAGGTATTATTTAGTTAAAATCTTGGCCAGCTTAAATCATTATCAAATGAATTTTTACATTGGCAAATTAACTATTGCATTCAATTAAATACTTTTGACATTAAAAGTGTGCTACTGTAGCTCCCAAAAGATTATTAATTATAACCACTAAAGTTCTGCAGTGATAGCAAATCAACCACACTTCACATAAGAAATGTATTAGATATCTCTGTGAGGATCGCATGGAATGTGATTTGATTTTGCTATACTTTGATGTTTTCTATAATTTATATTTTGTCCTTTTGCTTAAGGTTTCAAAGCCTACAAACCCAGTAATGAAAGGATAAGGGAAGACAGAAAAATAAATTATATTGTTTCTGTGGCATTAAATATAAGCCTGCTATCAGGGCTACATAGCACTAGCGAATTGTAATCAGGTGCTTTGACTTAACACTGTTTTGTTTTATAATAAGAGTGGTTGCCATATGTTGGAAGTCCTATCTGCCCATGTCTTAGGGGTTTCATACCTCTGTAACAAATCCAAAAACTCATTTTATAATACCTTAAATCTACCCATTGTAATGTAGCTCCACTAGTGTAAATCCACATCAAACTTTCCTCATGAATGTTTCTGGAAGATTACTTATATTATCACAGAAAGCAAGGGGAAGCATTGAATTAGGATGCAGAAGATAGAGGAAAAATAACTTTCACTAAATCTTCTTTTAATGCATAGTTTACAATTTTCTTTCACTCAGCATGAAACTGATTAAAAGCACATGGATGCCCCTCATAAAGAATGCTTTGCACAAATAGATACATTGTTTAATATATTTACATCCCTGTATACTTGGAATTCGAACTGTAATACAGTGATGTAGCGGTTCTTGAAAAGAAACACACGGTATCCACCATACTTCTATTTGAATACACAGCACATTCATCTGCTGTCTCACTCTTTCCCAGTTGCATCCAGGGATTCACACTGGATACCGGAGTCTGTTACTGTAAACAGATTACATTGGTGGTATAAGCTGTCAGGGGCACTCTTTCTGCTGGGTATCACACTAGCAAGAAAATAGGGTCATCCGTCCATCCCTAAAAGAAGATGTATAGGTGCATACAAACTCTCAAATCACTACTTTATTTAATTGATAAATGCATCACAATTTAGATCTTTTAAAAGAGTCATGATTTTTGTTGTTCAGATGATTGTCTTTAGTGCACATTATCACAGGTCAAGGCCATTTTTTATTTCTTATTTCACTCTCTATCAAAAATCAGACTGACATTTTCCCATCTGATTCACTTATTTGTGTTAATATTAAAAGAAAAATATAACTAATAGATTAAATACAACTCCCCATGTCAAACTGATGTTCAGCAAGCACAACAAGCAAAGATTCTGGATAAGTGAAATAAAATTCAAAATCATTGAAAATCTTCAACATTCCCCAAAAGCAACTTGGAAGTATAACCCAATCCTACATTTAAAAGTTTTATGTTCCCAATGTTTGTCTTCATATGCCAGTTTTAGTGCTGGTCTCTTTGTTGACCTTAATGTAATTACTCCTGACTGACAATTGTGGAAGTGACAGAAGAGTCATGCTTGTTATATGATGGAAAAAGTCTGCAAAAGTTATATCATTGAAGGGCATTCAGTTATTGTCTGTTAATAAATATTTTTCTCTTTCAGATTTTATTTTGATTTATTTCAGAATCAAGTCTGGTACATAACACTCGCAGTATGGCATTTTTTCATACATGGAAAAATCAGAATTTTGCATTCAGAGTATGTTAACTAGATGTTCAGCTTTATTAATGGCATTAATGTAAAGATATTCATCATTTCAGCCTTTAAATACTCAGGACAATAAAAACAGCAATACTATTCACAGAACAGATAATTTGTTTTGATATAGAATCTTAAAATAAAATTTGTGGAGTAGGTAAAGTCAAATGAAATGAGTTTGTGCTTTGGGGGCTTCTTGTGTGTGCATATGTATAGGTATGCCTGTGCAGAGATACATGAAAATGGAAATATATATTTATGTGTATATATGTATATTTCTAAAGTCTCTGAAATAATCTCATGTTTCCCTGCTCTCAAAAACTATAATTTGTTCAGCACACTCTGTGCCAGTCCTAGCTACATAAGAATCTGTGCTTCTGTGTGTGTTTGTTCCCTGTGAGGGCACAGAGATGGGAGAGGGAGCTGCCTTTATGTCATTTTGTTTAACAATTGTTTTTTTAAATTAGTTTGTACATACAAGATGGTTTTATAATGATGACTTTAGTTTAGGAATAGCTGAATAGCACCTAACAGAAAGAAAATTAAGGGTGAACATAAAAGAAAGAGATCACAGAACTTGTAATATTCTGTTTGGCTGTGGCATGTTCTCCTATAAAAATATGAAAAAATTAAAAACTAGGCTATATGATACTTTTCAAGAAGATCTGAGAACTGTAAAGTGGACAATATTAAGATTTTTCTTTGATACATCAAGTGTTGATCCCTTGTTTTGTGTAAATTGTCTACAAATACTTCACTTACAGAACTGCATGAAGCATTTTTTTTTGGATAGAGAAGACAGTTGAAGGCTTTGGAGGAGGATGTCTTCCAAAAACCACTTGATGGTTCTCATGGAAAATAAGGACTGTTTAGGAGGGGCAAAAGTGTTGTTGAGTAATTCAAATTGCCATTGCAATGAGATAATAAGACAATCCTAGAAAATAAGGTACATAGTGATTTTTTTGCACATGAAAACAAATAACTCTATTTCAGTATAACAGGATATTTGTTTTTTGAGCAATCCAGTGATTATTACTGCATTTGTGTATATCCTGAGGTATTTTACTGTAGACACTACAACACAACTGCTCATATCTGTGTTCAGTGGAGACTGAAAAAGTGAAAAACACAAATCAGAAAGCAATAGGCTTTTAAGAGCTTCATTATTTAGTGGAAGATTCCTTGAGAAGGCTGAACTTTGAAGAAAGTAGAAATACATCTACCAACCTTTAGCTGAGCAGAGACCTACAGTCCTTTCACAAATTAACCACACGTTGTTTTTTAGTAATACTTTCTTTTAACTTGAAGTTTGAGTGAATAGCAGGTATTTCTAGCTAGTGTAAATCTATTCTTGCAGAACACATCAAACACAAATTAGTTTCCAGTTAACCTGATTTAATCAAGATTTTCATATCTCCACTGCACAGTGCCCAGATCACTGCTATATTTGCTGTGAGATATTGCCAAATGTACAAAAGATTCAAATTTCTACTCAGATTCATTTTCCTGGTGTTTCAGTGGGAGTTTGGAAATCTGTTGTAACAGTGTCCACTAAAAAAATCAATGTCTTTTCCCGTATCGTTAGTCAGATGGACAGGCTGGCAGACAGGACTAGCCTAGTTTGGGGGCAGGGACAAAAATAACACGATCATATTTCAACTCATTGTTCAAGTTTAATGAGTTCTGCCATAGCTCCAGCACTAGAAGGTTATTGTGAGGGAAAAACAAAGGGACCCTTCTTTTGTCTTTCTTCACAAACTATCAGGACCCATTACTGAAAATTAAGGTTCAATAAAATTCGTATTCAGAGATAATTAGCGGACAGCTTTGTGGTGCGAGGGATAATATGACCAAAGTGCTGGTTCACAGCAGCGTGTGCTGAAGTGTGAAAGAGCCAGTTCTCTGTTGCTGCTTCTGAGGTCATACCCCCTCATCCTGCATACAATGTGGCAGTCAAAATGCAGCATTCTTACCTGCTGTGATAAAAAATACACCAAGGCAAATAAATTATTTCAACCCCCCCTCCCCCTCACAGCTTTTTTTTTTAAACAAAGCTAGATCATTAGTAATAAACTATGACTTCATTAGAATGTTCCACATAACAGGATTACAGAGGAATGTGTCAAAAATTGGCAAAGGTTTGTCTTTCATTAATTAACACCTTTGTATGAATACAAACTTGTTATCCTCACTTTTTATAGGTGAAATATTACCATTAAAATTAGACCTTCAGTTTAAAAAAAAATTCTTGATAGTGTTAATTTGTACGACTGAACATTTTCCAAATATTGTTTAAATTGGAAAAGAAACGAAATTTGAAAACAGGCAGCATTTTAGGAAGACTGCATTTCTCTGCATTAAGGGAAAAGAAAATTTCCGAGTTCTACTCTTTTATAAACATTTGCACAATGAAAGTATATACATACATTCTCTCTATAGGAGACTATTTAAGGCTGTAACTAATTGAAATACTTGTTCTGGTTTTCCAGCTTAACAAAAATGCATATTAGCTACTTTAGCTTTGTGTTTCCCATCTGTCACTGAGGAAGCAGCTCACAAGCGTAGGGGCAGTCTGTAATACTGAACTGTTTATCATGACTTAAAAATGTCTGTGTGGACAGAGAGTAAATTCTATCTGAAAAAAAAAAAGGCAGAGTATTTTTCTAGGTTAGAAACACAGACATTTATATTTTTACCAGTTTAAAGTGGTGGCTTATAGGTATATCTCTAGTGTTTGGATGTGTGGCAGGATTCTGGCTTGAACTAAGTTCTTATACATGTGATGTTGTTTCACTGTCGACGGGTCCGTTTTGATCATTAAATGATTCACAAAATGGATTCCATCAGCTGAAGTCTTTAATCCAGGATGTGCAAGCACTTAAAATTTCACCATCCCTCTTTAATTCAATGTGGTGCCCAGAACTTCTAAAATTATATTCTTTTTTTTGAGGTTCATAATAACTTCAGTTTTGGAAGTTTTGCACTATAGCCCTATGTGCTCTGATACAAGTTGTTTTCATAGAATCAGTCTGAAAAAGTATTAAATACTTAAATCAAAAAAGACCTCAATAAACTGGCATTTTCTTACCCCTAGCCTGGGTGGTGCTGACAAGGTAGATGGGATAATATTTAATGTGACTTTTTCTCTAGGAGTACCATATAGTCCCATGTGCTAATGGGAATTTTGTTGGTTTTAAACTCCTTTTTATTTCACTAGTCGCTGCACAGTGATCATATTCTCAAAAAAAATATTACAAATTGGCAAAGGGAACACATTTGCTTTCTATCTAGTTCAGTACAAGGAAGTATGTCGTGTAGCTTTAAAAGCCTGTATAGATATATAAAGGACTGATGTTGGATTTGTCATCCATATTTCAGGGCTTTTCCAAGAGCTTAAATATGAAAAATGGCTTCAGAAATCAGTGAATTTAACTCATTAAAAACAGGCTCATTTCCATCTCACTCCTCCCCCCAAAAAATCCATTCTCTCATTGGTGGGGAAAAGTAGGTCTCTGCTTCATCACAGTTTTTTGGGAGGTGGTTCTTCGAAATCATATGGACTTCAAGATTTTTCAGACTTAGATTTTTTTGAAAAATAAGAGCTTGTAAGCTTGTTGCAGGAAAAATTTGGCACCCTGCAATACAAGACTGAACTCTTACTGGTTGTAGTGGAATGGGGTTTGCTAACATTATGTAAGGAAGTGCTCTCATAAGCATTTCTCTGTGTGGTAAGCATCATCTGTGATTAAAAAAGTAGGGTTAAGGCTATATCTACATTAGCAATTTATTCAATATGTTAAGTATAAATCAGTAGATCAAAGAACTCAATATTGAAACCCTACATCTTGCTATATAGTTGAAATTTTTCACTTCAGTTCAGGTTTAGTAGGATCTCCCGGTCTGAATGTCATCACACACATGGTTCGAAGTCTCCCATTCAATGGCCAGATGTTTATGACCACTTTAGGGAATGTACCAGATTTGGTGCACCTCTGAAATAGAGATCGTTGTTTAGTTTTCTCTGAAATCTACTTCGCAGGCATCTGGTTTGCAGATACCAGACCATACTGTGCAACAAAACAAAGCACAGTAACGTGAGGAAAACTAAGGGACTAATTTCAAATCTGCATTACTACTACAAACCAAACTTTTAGCATGATGCAACCTAAAAATGCCTCCTAGCCAGATTAACACAGAGTATCATAATTCTTGGAATATATCTGGCTCTCTGACCCCTATGCAACTCCCTCACTGGTGTAGTGTTCATCTGTTAACTTTCTTCAAATGAAATCTTGCAGCTCCCCCCTGCTCCAGACCAAGGATTCAGGCTGGAAAATCTTCCTCTAGTCTGCTGAGGCCTCTTCAGTAATTCCAGTACTTGCAGTTCAGCTCCTTCAGAAACATCCCAGGGAATATACCATGATAAAGATTAAAGTCTATATTAATCTATATTTAATATAAATTAAGAGAAACAGGCATGTTAAGCTTACCAGGGATTATGTCTTGGCTACATGGAGGTAAATTAGAGAGGACAGCAATATTCTGCCATTTTCCAGTGGTATTTGGGAAAGATTTTCAACAGACTGAGGACCCTTCATCAATCCACATGGCATGAAGATATACAGCCTCTGCTCATCACTGTTCTGGAGGCAGTCTTACTGAGTTGTCACATCCCTGAGACAAGATAATAAGCCTTGTCAAGGAGTTTATAAAATTGGTGCCCCTCAAACTTAAGTATACATATTCTAGATCTGAGTCAGTTCTCCAGCAGTCACTTTGGCTGTCTTTGCCTCTTTGGTGAAACTGTATCCACAGGCTCCTCTCACTGCTTGAACAGCACCTTCAGATCCTTAGGTTAACGGTATTATCCTGTTCTCTGCTCTTTTATTGGAGGTCTCTTCCAAGAAATTTAGGCCAGAACGTACAGTTGTTATATGTAGCTTGAAGCAATTTTCTATCTACATGTGGATTGGCATTAGCTATATTTGAATTGCAGTTCGGCTCCTACAGGACTTTTTTTTTTGTTGTTGTCATCTCCCAAAACCAAAACCTTCTTATAATATTTAGTAATGTCAATACAGTGGTGTTTAAATTTTCTGAGAGCTGTTAGGATCTGATATATTTTGATGTTTCCATAATCCCAAGGTCTCACATATGTCACTCAGTGTTGGCAACTAGTTTCTGTGATGAAAACAATTGCAATAAAGCATGTGTAAATCAGAGCTGTGCTCCTCCTTGCAGTCATCTTCTCATTTGCTTTAACATTGATTACTTAAGAGTGAAATTTACAAATTGAGTGTCACTGTTATAGAAGTATCACCTAAATGAAACCACAACATTCTGGATATCTTTTAAGGATTAAGTGGGATTGGCAGGTATTTTATCCAGCTGCAGCGCATAATCATAGAATCATAGAATGGTTTGGATTGGAAGGGACCTTAAAGATCATCTATTTCCAATCACCTACCGTGGGCAGGGACACCTCCCACTAGACCAGGCTGCCCAAGGCCCCATCCAACTTGCACTTGAACACCTCCAGGGTGCTGGTGCCCTGTATATCTGAAATCTTCTGAAGGTTTGTCAGTCCACACAGAAACCCAAAGCTATCTCGCAACTGTGTGAGTGAAAGGTTTTGCTATCACCTCTCTCTCACGGATGCACTCTGGTTGTGGAAACAAGGAGCACTTACTACAGTCATACCCAAATCTGCAATGCCAGGTATGCTCTAGATCCATTGTTCCCCTCTTTTTTTTATTTACTGCAGAAAGCCTTAATAACTTAAAACATACATACTGGATTGGAGCGAAAGCAAATTTATGCCTCTAGATAATATTCACAAGACACCAATGTAATCCAGTCTCCGATGACTTCGGAACTTTCTGTGTTCTTAGTGTGCTAGAATATAATGAGATGCCACTTTAGACACTGAAAACAGCTCTGAAGCAACTATTCAGTTTAGAAAGCTCCGTCCTTTATTCTCTGTCTTTTGGTGAGAGTTTGGAGATACTGCAAAAGAGTCCATGACTGGTTTGACACTGAAAGTCCACCCTTGAAGAAGTCGGTAACGCACAGTGAGTCAGAGAGAATCTCTGACTGTCACAAGGTGTCCTTCTCCTTAGTGTACTGAGGTGGTCCTGACACAGGGCAGACTGATTGCACAGAGGCATGAACAGAACCTTCCATTGTCCTTTGAGGAGAGAAGGATGACTCAGCTGTCCCACTATGCGGTCCTCGTATGCTGCACAACTCTGCAGTTTGAGGAGCCAGCACCGAGCCAGCGCAAGATACTCCATGCTGTGGCCCACGATAGCAAAGCTGCTACATTGTCCCAGTATATTAAGAACTAAGTCTCCACCAGAGAAATGCCTGATGTATGAGGGATACATCCAACCTGCCAACACTTCATGAATGTCAGCATGTACCCAAACAACCTCTGGTAAGCAGTTGAGTGCAAACACAAATCTTTGGAAGACTCTGCTGTTGCCACTGATTAGGTTTTCCCTCCTGATATGTGAAGAAAAGAGTCCTAATATATGTTTTCAAGTGAGAAATATGCTTTTTCTCTGGGCCTCCACTCATAGGTACACAGGAATGAACTGGCAAGTGTTTTCTGCAATTTCAAACTCATGCTACTGGAGAAAGACATGTGGAGTTAGCCTCATTTAGAAGCAGTCTCTGATACAACAGGAATTAAACCATTACGACTCCAAAAGGTACAGTTAAACTATCAGCTGCTATTAAAGGAAGAATAAAGTCCTGTTTCTGAGTAAATTATACACTGTAAACAGATTCCAAAAGAGGCAAATATCACCTGCCTTCATTTTATTCAGTAGAAGATTTGCATGATAAGCATGTCAACCACATGATATTAAAATATTTAAATATAAAAGTAGGTAATGAAAGGACAATGTCTGTCTCCTGTGATTACAGTCTACTCACCACCACAATGGTAGACATTGTGTAGGTGACAGGTACCCCTTGCTAGCACAGCCCTCACTTCTGAGTGTTTGAGGCATCTGACTGCAAGAAGAGTAGGAGTCACAGAGCTCTTCAGTGGCAGCTTGGGGAATTTGGTTACGTGTAATAAAGTTACCCTGTGAAGTCTTGAAAAAAAAGGTAAGGAAAAAATAGCTAGGGAGATGCCTTGAGTTACTAAAAATTTTAGTTCATTGTGTATTAATTCAGTTAATTAAATTCAATATCTCTCAAAGTTTTACTGGCATTCAGATTTTTGTTGGCTTTGATTATTTTTGTTCAGTGAAAGTATAGGAGTATTTTGGAAGATAAAGGGCAACATCTCTCTCTTTGTACCATAGATTCATGTAGCTGCATTGTATAAAACTACTCCCACTGTAATTTTGGCAAATTTAGTGGAAACTTAAAGTTTGTAAAGAGATTTATTTTGTGATTATTAATTCATACTTTAAATATTTGATGGAATGTCTATAAATAGTTTATTTCTGTTTGGTTTTATAGTTACATTTAGCTAGAGCAAATAGCATGCCAAGGCTACAATCACGTTCATCTAGTGTTGGAGAATCCACTGACTTTCTGATTGCCTGATCGGATCCTAAGGAATAACCTTTTCTTCTCAGAACCAGAGATGTAGAAATGTAGATAAAAGGTAGTGTCTGTATCGGGAAATAAAATCACAGAACTATGATTATTTCTTGTCTGAGATGGCAGATGTCATGCAGCTACCAAGATGGCACTGGGTCTCAAGTCAGGTACCCATTTTTTTAGTGAAGGCTGCCTTACAACCCCATCTTTATTATCACTGCCCAAAACTAGTTGATTTCAGGAGCGCTTTGCCACTTTATGTGCTTGCCTCAGGTATTTTTCTGCAAGGGCACAGGGACCTATAGTTGCAGTGCTATCACTCAGGGAGATGGGAAATTTCTTTTTCAGTGCATGCTGACTCTCAGGATGCACCTCAGACAGATGCCAAGATCCCTGCATGGGATTTGCTTGGTCACCTCAAGAGCAGACCTAACAAATGTAAGAGTAAGGAACAACTGGGGAAGTTGGCTTCAGGCTTAACTACCATTTCATTCCTGGACTGCAGGATAGATACAACCTCCTATTTTGGAAACAGTCATTGTATTTATGTATATAATTCATAGTTAAGGTTTACAGTTCATAGTTTAAGATTTTTAATTATGTATAAAATGGAAAAAATCTGCTGCAGAGCAAGGAATTAATTGTGCAATAATAAAATGGAGATGATCCCCTATAATCCTACATTTTAAAGTGGTTTCTTTGTATATATTTTTTCAAGCTTCAAAAGCAGTCTCCGTATGCTATTTATGTATTACTTTAGAGAACACTTAGGAAGCAAATACGAGATAGTATTTTTCATTTTTATAAATCTCTGGTTTAAGGTTATATATGGAATAACTGAAATCTATATATGGGCAGCATAGCATACGGAGCAAATATGTGTCCTTGAAGTGAAATCAGGGTTAATGTTCTATACTAAAAATCTAGCTGTGATTATCAAGATTTTTCAGTTTTCCTCAGTACGTTATCAACCACTAAGCAACCTAAAGCCCCTTAACAGGTGTCTATGCTAGTTTCCAGTAGTAGTAATAAAATTAGTCAAGATAAGAAACAACATAAATTAAAAAAAGGATAGCAAGTACTCGTGTTCTGACTGCTTTCCTGTAGATATAAAAGTATAAATATCCTCATTCATCCTTGTAATTTTTGACCTAACTCCACATATTTCACAGTCACAGATATATCTGCTGGTCAGCCTCAGCATGAGAACAATTCTTATGCATTTACACAAGTGCTCTAGCAGCCTGGTATAGCTGTCCAGTGAGCATCCCCTGTTTGCTACCATGTAAAAGCAAGTAAGAAAAGCAGTTGCTTAGGTGGGTTCTGTAGCCCTGATCAATAGTAAAAGCTTAAAAATACAGCAGTTGAAAAGTTAATGGTATAAGGTTAACAGCTACTTAGGGAGAAAGATGTCTAATTAAAAAAATGCAATTTGAATCTTAAATTAATAAAATTAAGCAATTAGTTAGCATATGATGCACTGTAGAATATATTCCCAGTTCAGAATATGCTATTGTTCATGCAGCAGTTATTTAAAGTCAAAATGACATCAAGTTTCAATATACTGAACCCTATGCTGTGTTATTTTCTGTTACGTAATATCAGAAAATTGTTTGCAAAGCAGTACAAATTCCTTCCTTCTTTAAAGTCTTCAACTTGTCTGCCTGCATTTTAAGTTTACTATGAGTCAATAACTTGTCTAAGTAACGTCTGTATCAGACTCTTCAGAACAGGTTGGAAGAGTTCCATGGTGTGTGGGTATGTAGTATTTTTAAGGCCTATTTTTATATTGTTTATAGATCTATGGGAGCATATGAAGAGTAATAGTGATAATCAAAACTCTGAGCAGTCGGGCTGCTCTTAGTTTGAAACTATGAAGTGCTGTAATATTAAAAAGAGGGTACTAGTCTTTCCCAACTTGAGAAAAATTGCACAAAAGCACATGGAGCTGGTAAATAAGAAGAGTGAACTGTAACAACTTACAACAGGTAGCCCCAGAAGCCTGAGCTCATGGGTTTCCTTCAAGGTATGAGTAAAAAGTCCTATGGCCAGCTGCAAAAACTGAGTTCTAATTTAGTAGCTTCTGAAAACAAATGAACTTATCTAACTAAAAATTTTAACTACCTAAGAAGCTTCTCTGTTAAGTGTCTGCATTATATGGGCTCAGTATTTTTTTTTAAGTCTTCTCTTCAGTGGGCAAAACAGAATTTGCTGTTTCCACATAAAGGTCATTAGTAGCCTAAAGGCCTAAGCAAATCCTTCGCATCAAACACTAATAATATTAGAACGGAGCTAGTTATAAAAGAATTAAAGAAATAAAGATTAGAAACTACTCTAAGTAAAAAGGGGTGGGGGCTAACAACTTATCAGTAGAGTGTTTTCTTTGTGATGGTCATAACTTCTGTGCTTTTATAGCCAACTTTACAGTTGTCCCTAAGACCTGCACGATTCTTCAGATGATCATTAGAGAAGTTCAATTTGGATTTTACAATGTATCTTTCCTAGTGTGCTCCTGTGTCATTCTTTTTTGAAGACATTGACCATATGATGATATTCAAATGGCCAAACGTTTACAATTTCCAGATCTGCCAAATAGCGAATCAACCTTTATAATTAAAGGTGACAAGCTGACAAGGAAAATGAATGTAAAATTGTATACGTATATGAATTTTTATGTCAGATTGCCGTCTGTGCACTTGTTTTCTCTTTGTCAATAGCCGAAGGCTCATTTCTCTGAACTAGAAGCGCATTTTATACCAAGGCCTTCAGACAGCTCCCCTTCGCCCTAGTGAATTTGCTGATTAATTTTGGATGCTCCTCTTAATTAACACCCCAAAGGAAGTCTAGATTTTCTAGCCTATACTCCATGTAAAACAAGTGAATCTGAAGAACAATGACCTAAGGAGACAGGCGCGCTCTGTCCGAATGACATTACAAGAACACTGAATATCTCACAAGTCAGGACCTGGTCAGGCAATGCCTAGAGAAAATGTAGGCCTTTAATCAGGGCAGAAATGAGATTCATATTAGTCCAATTTAATTTTCTTTATTGCTGACAAAGAGAGGCTGGGATGGATGCCACTTGACAGTTGAAACATGGTGCCCCTATGCAGGAGCGAGTGCCTCTGGACTTGATTAATAATTGGTAACATTTTGACTTACGGGCAGATAAGTTGATGATGGATAAGAGAAAAAGAGTGAAGTGATTTGTTATAAAATTAGGATAAAATAACGAACTGGCTAATTGCACACTGGCTTTATAAAATGTAGCTGTGGAGTAGGAAGTGCAATGCCAGGCAACAATAATTTCTACCTCAGTTTTCACAATGAGACCTTAAAGCAAAGAAAGATAGAGACAACACTTACTTATGCAGCTGCTTAATGCAGAAATAGCCTTGCCCATTCTTCTACTTCAAGCAAATAAAATACTCAGGCTTTTATTTCAGTTTTTTTTTTACTGTTGCACAAGAAAAGTAGACAGTAGAACTTAACTGGCCACATTAAACCAACTGTTGCTTCTCTGTCAAAACTAGTAAAATCTTATAATTCATACATTTCTCTGCATTCTTTAACAGGGTGAAAGATCTACAGTTATTTTGCTACTAGAAGTGCAAACAAACATCCAACTGTTTGGGTTTTTTTCCTGCAAGATCAATTGTTAAACCAGTTGAAATTACTGAATTAAATACAACTGCCAAAAATATTGTCTGAATAGGAAGCGTTCAGTCATAAAACTGAAAATAAAAGTAACATGGGGAGCTAAATTTTAATTTTAATTTAATTTTCATGTCATTCATTTCTCTACTACTTCCGCAATAAAAATGTAGCAACTTGACCTACAAATTCTACAAATTTTCAGAAAATGCATTTTCCATGCAGGTTAAGAAACAGGATTTTCAAATAATAACATGCATACACTTCACTATGGTTCAAAAGCAACAGTCGTTGCTTGACAGCATTAAACTTTTTCAGTGTTCCTAAAAAGAAAAAAAATGGCATCCAGTCTTATATCCCTTGTCTTATATCCCTTAGACAAATATTAGAACATTTTGTAACTGATCCAGTATTAACTGCACATCATGAGTATTAATTTATTTTTTTGTGGGGAGAACTAAGAAAAGTTAACCTGAACTCACTTCTAAAGTGTGTCACTTAAGTGTGTTACTTTTAAGGTGTCTTCAACATAGCTTTGTGAATTTGCCTGAAATTAATTAAGGCTGTTTCTAAATAAGTGTATCCATAATTTATTGCAGTTTAACTTTGAATTATTTTTAAACTCATATCACCGTTTCATTTGGATGAACCTCTTCCCTATTCAAAAACCTTTTCACATTGAGTAATTTATAGAGTTTTTGGAGGAAAAAAAAATCTGGTGAAAGATTATTTAAGAGAAAAATTACAGATTAACGGTTCTTTTTTATCTTACTCAAAATTGTAAAATTGATCATAAACTCTGTCAATATCTGGAGGCTACATCCCATCATGGCAACAGAAGCATAGGCTTGAGAAAAGTACATATTGCTGTGAAATAGGAGAATAGACAGTGATAGTGTCTGTACTGTCCTTGCAAATTGTGTAAATATCTTCTCACCATCAGTACCTATATTCTTTCAATATCTCAGAGGTTTTTGGTTTCGGGAGAAAAGGAAATCATTTTAACTAGCTACAGTGCTTTAAGACCAAGAAGTAACTAACACTGTAAGGAGTAACTTGGGCTCTGAGCCTCACGAGTCCTGTACTCAAGAGGATGCAGCATGGCTAGCTATGAAAAGCAAACTTTTCTATCAATCAGTCACATTGTAAGAGGAGTTCAGGCCATCATGTCCATTGTCTGAATGAGGCTGATGCTGGGCATGAGGTAACTCCCCACCTTTGCTACCTTCCCTCTGCTACCTTTAGTACTGCTAGGAATGATATACCAGGGAGAGGTGAGGCTGGCAGTTTCTCTGTACTGCAAACATGACAGCATGGGGGTAGAATCTCTGATGTCAAGGAGTCACCGAAACAATGACATAACATCAAAGGTTAGGACAACTGAATGTTTACGTTCAGATTATATAAAGGTCTCTGACAGCAGCTTTAAGATAAGGTGTGAAATTGAAGTTTATTTACCATTTCCTTGAAACTTGGTTTCAGGGTTCACAAACTGAGGAATGTCTGTCATGGACTTAATGCCTGCCCACTAACCTTGCCACTAAATCTCTCTGAACTTGGAAGGAAATGGAAACAATCGAAGAAATTTGCGTTCTCCACACTACTACTTTCAAGACCTGCCTATACAGAATCTAAGTGATGGCCTGGAAGTGTGATCCGGACTTTGGGTAGACTGAGTGAACAACTAGAAATTGAGCTGTGAGTTAGATATATTTTATTGAATCAGATTTTGTACGTGCATTAGCTCTGTACGTTTGTCCCTCCCCAGGCCCTGCATCCTTCTCACATTAGTTTGCAGAAACGATTCCAAGCCTTTGATATCCTTTCTGAAGACAAAATTAAATGCAGCCTCTCTATTCCTTTGGGTCGATGTTTCCCTTTCTTTAAGACAGCCCTTTGTGAAAGCTAGTGAAAGGAGGATAAGATTTAATGTTGGTCTGTCTCACTCATTATAGGTTAGGTGATGAGTCACAAAGAAAATACTAAACTGTGACACAAGCTTACCTCATAAAAACACTTATCATGTAGGTTTGAACAGATTAGAACTGTTTTGCTGTTTTGTTCAAAACTGTAGCTAATTCCAAACTGGGAAGTTTACCAATAGAAATGTGTTGGTTTTACCTATTCTGCAATGCATGCCGGTTCTGGAAAGCAGTCTAATTCCTTCTGGCATTTGGTATGGCTAGTTTTGCTGTCTAGCTGTGCTTCAAGCATTCCATTTTTTTCAATCCCTTGTTTAAACACCTGCCAATTGTGGTGTGCCTGCCAGTATCACTGTCTGTTCTTCGCAGGCAGAAAGGTGTACTTTTAACCTGCTCCCCTCAACCAGACAGCATAACCCGAGATCCCCCTGATGAACAAGTACCATGTGCTGCAGGTGGAATCCAATCCTGAGGATGATGGCTCCCACAACCTAGAATCTTTCCCTAGGCCACACCATGCTCAGAAAAAGATAAAAACATCCTCCATTAAGAAGAAGAGGAGGGTGGTTGTTGTAGGGGACTCCCTCCTAAAAGGAACGGAGGGACCCATTTGCAGACCAGACCTGCTCCACAGAGAGGTCTGCTGCTTACCAGGGACATCAGTGAAGGAGATAGCTAGAAATCCTCTGATAGTAGTCCAAACTGGTAATGGTGATTTAGTAAGCAGAAAGACCAAAGCCATTCAAGAAAGACTTCAGGGCCATTGGGAAAATGATTGATGGCTCTAGGGCACAAATAGTATTCTGCACCATCCCAAGGCTAAATAGAGAGGACTTGGAAGCCCGGAAGAAGAACTCAATTAATGCCTGGCTCTGAACCTGGTGTGAGGAAAGGGGCTTCAGCTTCTTTGATCATGGGGTGGCTCATGCACCCCCAGACTTTGTTGCTAAGGATGGGACACATCTGTCTTCTAGGGGGGCTAAAGCCCTTGCTAAACATCTATCTATGTTCATAAATCGAGCTTTAAACTAGATGTGAAGGGGGAGGGGATTGGGACCAGGTTAGACAGGAGCGAGTCTGGATGTGGGGCACTAGTGATTCGGAGTGAGTGTGCTGGTGAGGACCACCAGTACATCACTACACAGAAAGTGGGGGTGAACACACCTGGGGGTGGTAAGGGAGATACGGGCATTCTGGTGCTAGCTACTCCAGTTACCAGGCAATTGGGAATGAACTCTGTTCCCTCTAAGAGGACTGATGGCTCGGCAGCTCAGCTGAAGTGCATTTACACCAGTGCACTCAGCATGGGTAATAAGAAGGAAGAGCTGGAAGCTGTTGTAGGGTAATGAGCCTATGATGTCGTTGCCATAACAGAAATGTGGTGGGATGACCCATATAACTGAAGCACAGATATGGTGGGGTACAAACTCTTCAGGCGAGATAGGAAGGGAAGGAAAGGAAGCGGGGTAGCCCTCTATGTAAGGGAGGACTTGGACACCACTGAGATGGATTGTGGCGATAAGGAGATTGAGTGCCTGTGGGTTAAAATCAGAGGAGCCCATGAGAAGGTAGATTTTGTGATGGGAGTCTGTTACAGACCACCCAGCCAAAGAGAAGCAGCTGACGAGCTCTTCTATAAACAGCTGGGGTTAATCTCTAGATCAATGCCTCTTGTTCTTGTGGGAGACTTCAATCTTCCTGATACCTGCTGGAAGTACAACAGAGCAGAAAGGAAGCAGTCTAGGAGGTTCCTGGAGTGCGTGGAAGACAACTTCCTCACACAGCTGGTGAATGAACCAACAGGGGAAGGTGCCCTCCTGGACCTGCTGTTTGTGAACAGAGAAGGCTTTGTGGGGGATGTGGCAGTAGGAGGACGCCTAGGACTAAGCGATCATGAGATGATGGGGTTTTCTGTTCTAGGCGAAGTGAAGAGGGTGGTTAGCGGGAAAGTAGCATTAAATTTCCAGAGGGCAGACTTTGAACTCTTCAGAAGCTGGTTGGCAAAGTCTCATGGGAGACTGCTTAAGGGCAAGGGAGCCCATGAGGGCTGGGAGCTCTTCAAAAAGGAGATCCTAGTGGCTCAGGAGAAAGCCATCCCCATGTTCCAGAAAAAAAGCCGGCAGGGGGGGAAAAACCAACTTGGTTGAACAGAGACATCTTGAGTGATATCAAGAAGAAGAGGAATGTTTATGGGCTCTGGAAGAGGGGACAGGCCTCTTGGGTGGATTACAGGAGGGAAGTGAGATTGTTTAGAGAAAAAATCAGAAGGGCTAAGGCTCAACTAGGAATCAGATTGGCAAAGTCTGTGAAAGATAACAAAAAATCATTCTATAAATATATAAATAATAAAAGGAGGACTAAGGAATCCTTATTGGGCACAGAAGGAACAACAGTGAGAGGGGATGAGGAAAAGGCTGAGGTACTTAATGACTTCTTTGCCTCAGTCTTTAACTGTAAAGAAAGTTCTCTCCTCTATGTACAAACCCCGGAGCTAGAGGAGCAAGATGAGGCTCCCATGGTCCAAGAGAAGGTGGTCAGAGCCTTGCTAGCCTGACTAGACACCCACAAGTCTATGGGGCTGGATGGGATTCACCCAAGGGTATTGAAGGAGCTGGTGGATGTGCTGGCCAAACCCCTTTCCATCATCTTCCAACAGCCCTGGAAGACTGGGGAAGTTCCACTGGACTGGAGGCTGCCTGATGTCGTGCCCATCTACAAGAAGGGTCGCAGGGAGGATCCAGGGAACTACAGGCCTGTCAGTCTGACCTCAGTGCCAGGGAAAGTCATGGAACGGGTGATCTTGAGTGCTATCATGAAGCACATGCAAGAGAACCAGGTAATCAGGCCCAGTCAACACGGGTTCACAAAAGGCAGGTCTTGCCAAACTAACCTGATCGCCTTCTATGACAA
The DNA here is from genome assembly GCA_033459285.1 of Clamator glandarius. Lineage (NCBI taxonomy): Eukaryota > Metazoa > Chordata > Aves > Cuculiformes > Cuculidae > Clamator > Clamator glandarius. The sequence goes on from JAUNZM010001748.1 coordinate 107,867, forward strand.
AGTGACTCGGCTGCTGGATGAGGGAAAGGCTGTGGATGTATCTTCCTGGACCTGAGTAAAGCCTTTGACACAGTTTCTCCCAGCATTCTGCTATGGAAACTGTCGGCCTCTGGCCTGGACAGGCGCACACTCTCCTGGGTGGAAAACTGGTTGGATGGTCGGGCCCAGAGAGTGGTGGGAAATGGAGTTAAATCCAGCTGGAGGCCAGTTACAAGTGGGGTTCCCCAGGGCTCAGTGCTGGGTCCAGCCCTGATCAATGTCTTTATCAATCACCTGGATGAAGGCATCGAGTGCTCCCTTAGCAAGTTTGCAGATGACACCAAGCTGGGAGGAAGTGTGAATCTGCTGGAGGGTCGGGAGGCTGCAAAGGGACCTGAACAGGCTGGACTGCTGGGCAGAGACCAACGGCATGAGGTTTAACAAGGCCAAATGCCGGGTCCTGCACTTGGGGCACAACAACCCTGTGCAGAGCTACAGACTAGGAGAAGTCTGTCTAGAAAGCTGCCAGGAGGAGAGGGACCTGGGGATGTTGGTTGACAGCGACTGAACATGAGCCAGCAGTGTGCCCAGGTGGCCAAGAAGGCCAATGGCATCCTGGCTTGTATCAGAAACGGTGTGACCAGCAGGTCCAGGGAGGTTACTCTCCCTCTGTACTCAGCACTGGTGAGACCGCACCTCGAGTACTGTGTTCAGTTCTGGGCCCCTCACCACAAGAAGGATGTTGAGGCTCTGGAGCGAGTCCAGAGAAGAGCAACAAAGCTGGTGAAGGGGCTGGAGAACAGGCCTTATGAGGAGCGGCTGAGAGAGCTGGGGCTGTTTAGCCTGGAGAAGAGGAGGCTGAGGGGAGACCTCATTGCTCTTTATAACTACCTGGAAGGAGATTGTAGAGAGGAGGGTGCTGGCCTCTTCTTCCAAGTGACAGGGGACAGGATGAGAGGGAACGGCTACAAGCTCCGCCAGGGGAGATTTAGGCTGGACATTGGGAAAAGATTTTTCACAGAAAGGGTCATTGTGCACTGGAACAGGCTGCCCAGGGAGGTGATTGATTCACCTGGAGGTGTTTAAGGCACAGGTAGATGAGGTGCTGAGGGTCATGGTTTAGTGTTTGATAGGAATGGTTGGACTCAATGATCCGGTGGGTTTCTTCCAACCTGGTTATTCTATGATTCTATGATTCTAAATGCTGTGACTAAAGTTGAGGAAGAGGAAACTTTTCTTTGCTCTTAGTTATCTTTGAAAAGGAGGCACATTTTTAACAAAGCAAACAGTGTCCTATCATTTCATCAGGTGTAATGACAGCGCAGTGACCTAGTTCATTTTTATCAACTGGCTGAACTATTATTTCTTAATTGTTATGGCTGCTGCATATTGCTCTGTTTCCTCCACATACTTGTCTCCATGCCAGCTCAGATTTTCCTCTTTCCTATTCTTAAACTTTTATGTAAACTTTTTATTAACATTTTTCATAATTTTTCTTTTGCTCTTCCTGTCTGGGCATTTTCCTTTAGATCTCTCTTAAAACAGTAATTTCTTAGTTTAGTCTATGCAGTAATTTTTATTTTCTCTGTCTTTTATTCTGAGTGATCAGTAGCAGTACATAAATCCATTGATATGTGTATCTTTATGTACTCATTCACACCACCCTTTCTATATAGCCTTTCCTTTATCAAATCACTCATCTCACACCTCAGTTTTTTTAATTCCTTACACCCTAGGTGTTATCTTTTTGCCTCATATTTCCAATACAAGTTCCTTTTGAAGAATGCAATCTTTCTCCACTGTTGCAGTTTCTGCTCACAGAGACTTGCTCTTTGCTATATGTTTTCCTACCGTGCATTTTCCTCCTTTCCCTCTTATCTTCAGCCACCTTCTCCATCAAGCTTGTTCTCTCTTCAGTAGTACTGGCATTGCCTCAAGATCCTAGGCTGCTCAGTTGCTCTCAAATATTCCACATCAATCCTCCCTCCCATCCTTTTTCTTCTACTTTTCCTGCCCACCTTGCCATTGAGAAAATTTAGGTTCTAAGACCTCCTTTCACAGTTCTCCAAGATCAGTTGAATTAGGGTTTATAAAAGAATACCATTCAGAAGTAGTCTTGTTTATTGACTCTATCTTCCTGAAGGCCCTGAAGGACAGAATATTTGAACATGCTTTGTGAAACAGACATTTAAGAGTCTTCAGAAAGCTGGAATATCGCGTGGAAGCAGAACAGTCTTCATAATTGTGTTGATGTCTGCTGGGGGAAACCAGTTATGTGAAGCCACAGAAGTAGTCAAAATGTGAATAAAAGAGGAAGTAGAGGTATTGTTTTTGAAGTCTGTTTTTGAAGTTATTTTGCATGACAGAATATGGTCTTGGGTTTTGTTATCTAACACTTCAGCACTCATTTCTCTCTGGGCTCCATTTTTATTTAAGAGGCATGTACAATAGTAGCTAGAAAACACATCTGAATATTTATACCACCCTTTCAACATGGAGAATTCATCTCTCTCTTTTTATGCTCTATAGTCTTTACATGGGGCTTCATATAGGACTGACCAATTCTGATGAAAGAAAATTAGATGCTATTAATGTTACCCATTCCTAAATAACTAAACTTTTCCCACTGAGAAGGTTCCCAGCTGTTCATCATCATGATTTTTCTGTTCCCATCATGACACTGCAGCAGCCCTGGGATGCGAGTATCCTATTGTCTGCATAATAGACTTTTAGATCAACGTAAGATTGATCTTACTGCATAGGCCTGGCTCTGTATCTGGTGCTGTGTCTCTCAGAAGCCCGCAACTTAGTCTCTTAGCCGTTGCATTTGAACTGTGTTTTGTGTCAATGTCAGATAAAGAAACATGAGGCCTGCATGTAATTTGGATTTTTCTAAGTATCTTATTTCAATCTAATGTACTGTTGTGTAATTAAGTCAGTAAGTCTATATGACCAGCCCATTTGAGGACTTGGTCTGCTATCTTTAGTCAGTGACAAATTCTGGTTTCCATTGCTTGTTCAGAGATGATAACATTGCGATTTACAGGTATAAGTAACAAATGAGATCAATTAAAATACTACGAATGGCACCTGTCTAAGTGTCAGGTTGCACTAAATGATTCCCACATCTTTGTTTCCTGTACGACTCTGCATTTGCAGCCTCTTCTCAAAAAAAGTTAACAATGGGAGAGTTGTTTCTTAATGCTCATGAACCAAGAAAGCAGGCCTTATCGTGCAGCCCAAGTATATGATAATTATCTCTGAGTGAAAACAACAGCCGTATTTTTCATCTCCATGTGTACAAATGATCCCTGTGTTTCCTATAGTTCTTGACTACCGCATCTTGAATTGCCCAATTTGTTACAAGCCTGTACTGTGAGCTGCCTTCGTATAGTTGAGCTGAACTCAGTGTCAGGTACATCTCCCTCTTTGTGTACAAGGGCATTTCTAAAATATTTTAAAATTACTGTGTTCTTCAGAAATTTTAATATAATCTGACTTTTTTTTAATAGAGCCAGGCAAATTATGCAATTCTAAAATTAACAGAACCAATTTTGTGATATTTCCATTTCTTCTTTCTCTATTAATGTCTAACAAAATTTAATGATCATTTTATGATAGGTCATATTAATACAGAAACTCTTTAAAAATTGTGCTTAACATGAATGATGAAATCTCTATTTTCATTCTTCTTGTTAAAAGCTAGAGATAAATCTGTGGTTTATTAGAGTATGTACTTCTATGGACTCTGGAACCTTAATCCAGTTAACTAGTAAATATTTATTATGCAATACCCTACCAAGGTAAAGTCATGGCTGGAAATCAAGGACAAAAGCTTTTTAAAACAGAAGCGGTATCTCAGCATCCAAGAGGTGCAACAGGTAAAACAGATAGGGGCTACTCAGTTTCCTTGCTCCTTATTGCTTTTTTAATAACAGCTTCTCTGGTGTTGCATAAAGGCAGCAATTCCATTCATTTGTTGACCTTGGAGTTCAACAAAAAGGATAATAGTGTTTCTCCTCTCAGTATGTATATTCAAGGTCTTGGGGGCTAGTGCTTCTTTGTACAGTCTTCCTCCCAGGTCAGAAGTATTCAGTTCAGACTGTTTCTCCTCTACCTTCCAGATATTGTCTGGCTCCTCTGAGGCATAGTCAGAACGTTATACTTCTGCTAGCACAGTCTTTCCCACATTTATACAACATAATCTCATTACAATGGAAATTGCAAGCAAGGAACAGAATACTTGGTCTCAGAAACAAGTCCCTACAATATCTGGAAGTGAAATTTCAGAGTTTATGCCACTGGGCTACTATTTAGATTTAAAGTGGTGAGTACTATCTGTGCCACTATATCTCTTCAATCTAGGTCACTAGTTGAATTTAGACTGGATTGGTGAACACAGAAAAATAGTTAAGCTGAAGCTGTTTAAGTTACTTAAAGGAAATGCACTCTGAGTTAATGCTTGAGGATTAATATTCCTTTCATATCCCTCCAGAAAACTGTCTTCCAAAAAACGCCCACTTGTCAGCCTTGCTGATGTGGTGGCCAAGCCACTCTCCATGATATTTGAAAAGTCATGGCAGTCAAGAGAAGTCCTTGGTGACTGGAAGAAGGGTAACATTGTCCCCATTTTTACAAAGGGTAGAAAAGCTACCCTGGGAAATACAGACCTGTTAACCTCACCTCTGTGCCTGGGAAGATCATAGAACAGATCCTCCTAGAAGTCATGCTAAAGCATATGGAGGATGGGGAGGTGATTAATGGCAGCCAGCATGGCTTCAAAAAGGGCAAGTCCTGTATGACCAACCTAGTGCCTTTCTGTGATGGGGTAACCACATCAGTTGACATGGATGCAATCTATCTGGACTTCTATAAAGCCTTTGACATGCTTCCCCACAACATCCTTCTCTCTAAATTGGAGAGGGTATTTGATGGGTGGTCTCTTCAGTGGGTAAGAATTTGGTTGGATCATCATATTCAGAGAGTAGTGGTCAATGGCTTGGTGTCCAGATGGGAGATCCATGACAAGTGGTGTCCCTCAGGGAACTGTACTTGGACCAGTGCTGTTTAATATCTCATCGATGATATAGATAGTGAGATTGAGTGCATGCTCAGCAAGTCTGCAGATGACACCAAGCAGAGTGGTGAGGTTTCCACACCAAAAGGATGGGATTTCATCCAGAGGGACCTGGACAAGCTGGAGAAGTGGGCCTGTGTGAACCTCATGAGGTTCAACAAGGCCACGTTCAAGGTCCTACACCTGCGTCAGGGTAATTTGTGACGTATGTGCAGGATGGGGGATGATGTGATTGAAAGCAGCCCTGCGAAGAAGGTCCTGGAGGTGCTGGTTGGTGAGATGCTCAACCTAAGCCAGCAATGCATACTTGCAATGCAGCAGGCCAACTCTATCCTGGGCTGCATCAAAAGAAGCCTAGCTGGTGCCCCCCTATTCCACTCTTGTGAGACCCCACCTGGAGTATTGAGTCTAGTTCTGGAATCCTCAACATAAGACAGATATGGAATGGTTGGAACAGGTCCAGAGGAGGCTATAAAGATGATCAGAGGGCTGGAGCACCTCCAATATGAGGATAGGCTGAGATTTGGGTTTGTTCAGCCTGGAGAAGAGAAGGCAACCTTCCAGTACCTGAAAGGGGCCTACAAGAAAGATGGGGAGGGACTTTTTACAAATGCATGTTGTGGTAGGACTAAGGGGAATGGCTATAAACTGGAGAGGGGAAGACATAGACTAGACATTAGGAGAAAATTCTTCACAATGAAGATGGTGAGGCACTGGAATAGGTTTCCCAGGGAAGCTGTTGCTGCCCCATCCCTGGAAGTGTTCAATGCCAGGTTGAATGAGGCCTTGTGCAACCTGATCTAGAGGGAGGTGTTCCTGCCTGTCATAGGGGGGTTGGAATTAATTGATCTTTAAGGTCCCTTCCAACTCAAACCGTTATATGATTTCTGTATTTTGCATTAGTGTGCATATGCCATTTACACTGCATTTATAATTCCATGCTTATTTGTAATCTGCAGACTCACATGGAAATCCATGTGTTGATATATTTTTCCCCAGTATTACTGTGAAAGAGTCCTGATCCATGAAAAAACATTAGAAATATGTGATTGGAAGCAAAACAGGAAAAAGCTGTTGAGTGTAATATGGTTAAATATTACTGTCTTCTGATCCTTTTCAAAGGGTTCAGTAAATAGTCACTGTTTCTCTAAGAGTGCTGGAAATATCCTCTACTGGAGAATCAAATTCTGGAGAGGAGTGCAAACAATGTCCATTGCCATCCAGTCTTCCAAATTTCCAGAAAGATACATAACATATCCTTGAGTTTTTAATGAAACAGCACCTCCTGGGAACTAGGTCTGAAGGTTAATAGCTCATTTGCCATTCCATGCTGAGGAAACATTTTCTGTCAGTTGGGACTGGATTTTAACCAGAAACCTAGATGTGAACGTCCCCAAACCCCATAAGTAATACTAAGTGGTGTCCCAGCATCTAGGTTTCAAACTTTTTGCAAGCATTATCAATTTTAAATGCTTTTTATGCTCAGTTCTGTGGAATTCCTACATTTACATATTCTTTCTTTATTTAATGATCTGACTGCAGGTATTCCTTTCCTAAAGAATTACAGAATTTTTAATTAAAGTATTCAATTAATATTTTTCAAATTCATTTGAATTGCCGAATATGGTCATGCTCAATGATTGCACATAGCCGGCCTGTCACAAAATTGCTGTAAGTTACTTTATAGGGTATTCTTTAGGCTATCATTCAGTGAATGTTATTATTATCATTTGCTGAATTATTTAAAGCTATCTTCAGACAGATTTAAGTTACTCTATTTATTTTTTTTTAAATAGAAGCTACTTATTGCACTTTACTCTTTTCTGTAACTTACCTGCTTTTCCACGTTGCATCAACATCCTTCCAAGAGGTGTTTGCTCTTCTCCGTTACAGGAGCCCTTCTAAAGAAAATCTCCAGTTATAGAGAAGATTTCTTGGCAGTACATGTTATAAATGCATGAACCTTTTAAACAGGTTGAGTGGTGTAATAAACTGAGTTATGACAAGTTTCAAAAGGGAGCTGATAATATATTTAAAAAAAAATGAAAAGGGCTGCTGTCAATGCATTAGGGCTGGCTGGCTGGGAGTTTATTTGGAAAAGTGGATTTATTGTGTGAGAAAAGCCTTAGCAGGAAGAAGGCTGATCTCTCCCTGGCTTAACGCTACATGGTGGTCCAGGACGGAGGCCACACCACTGGGCAGAACTTGCAATGCCAAACCATCCTGTGGCTTCATCTGGCTCTGAGAGGCTGAACAAACAAATAAAGAGAGGCTAGCCCTATCCCAGGGAAGCCACTGCCTAAACGAAGCAAAATTACTCTGCCTTAATGCATGAAAAGGCAGCTCTTTCCAAGAGGAAACCCCAAGCGTTCATTTTCTTGTTTTACACAGGGCTCACAATTAAGATTTCAGACAAGTTAATGCTGATTGCAGAGGAACAGAAAACACCTCTGTGGCAAGTAAGGACTGAACTTTAGGCCCTCACTTCATGAGTTGAAGCAACAGGGGCTGGCCCACCACTTCCCTTTGTGGCTCTGTTTGAATTCAATTGATTAATGTTGTATGTGCATGTCTATTGAGGAACCGCATTTAAAAGGATTGTTTACTATAGCCTTGTAATCAATCTGCCTTAGCAGCACCCTATTACTCCTGATAACAGGGCTGCTGCAATTTGGGTCTGAAAAAAAACCGCCTCAGATGGGCTCTCCGATTCTTTAGTGCTAGCACGCTGCCCTGTTATCTTCATTTGTAATTTGGTTTCAAGAACAGTGATTTACATTTCAGTTGGATTACACCTTTTAATGTATTACAGACTTAAAGTGGCTGCAGTGAAAACTCACATCTCCACTAGATTTCAAACGATGCATTTGAGGCTTCAATGGAGAGGATTACAATTACAATTAAAATCAAAAGCTTGCTCTTTCTTTTAATGATGCATGCTAACCTTTTATATACTAAGAAACCTACTGTGGTGTTATACAATCATGATTTTTTTTTTTTAGTGATATGAAATAGCTGCATGTGTTCTGCCTTATCAACTACTAGATGCAAATGCTGTTCCTCTGAAAAGGAATGCATCCTTCACAGTGAGTTCAGAGGACAATTTACCTTGATAAAAATTATAGAAAATGACATTAAATAAGGAAATAGCTGGGAGGGGGAGAGAAACCTACTGTTTTCATATTGGGTTTTTGTTGTTGTTTTTTTAATTTGGAACATAATTTAGTAACAGACTTTATTTTCCTAAAGTAGGTGTTGCCAAGGTATGTAGTTATGAAGATTTCTATTGAAAGTGTAATTGCGTTAACAAAGTGCAAAATATTAATCAGTGAGATACTTTTCTTTCAATGATCATTACATGAGCAAATGAAGCTTTATTGGTTTTGTTCTGCCTTGTTTTTTGCATTTTTTAAATCTGTAGTTTTCTTACAGCAGTAAATGTTCACAAATCTGTATTTATTTATTTTCTTCAACAGTTCATAATAATATTCATCTAACAGGAGGAAGTAGGAATACCTGGGGAATAACCTCCACTGCAGTGTTCAAAAGCTTTTGCTCCAAGTCAAAACTTTACGTGGGTCAGGCAGCCTAATGGTTTACCTGTAACTTAATCCTTTCTGTTCCTCATTACCAGGCTAGGAGAACACCCTCATCCCAAGATAATCCCCCTGTCTCCTGGAAGGGCTAACCTCTCTCCCAAGGCAGAAGAGACACAGACTCCATGACAATGGGCCAAGGACCATCTATTGCAGGTGCTGTTTACCCTCCACTGAGGAGCTACCAACTACCAGCCATCAGTCTGTGGCATCAGGAGGGCCCAAAGTACTGTCTCCATTAAGGGGGTGAGGAATGGGTGAATTGTCATGGTTAAACAAAGCAATTTCATCAAACCAAATGGAAAGGTGTTTATTTTCCTTTTTCTAAGATAACAGCAAGCCCTAGAAGACACCATTTAGTAGCCTATGTAAGAATGCCTTTCCCAGACTCTGAGAGTTGAATTTCCTGTCTCCTATGACTCAGTAGAAGTCATGGCAGTGCATGCTGGTTTTCAGGTAGAGATTTGAATGAACTGTAGGAAAAATGAGAAAAGTCTCTCAATTAGTTCTAAGCAGTCTGAAATAAGAAGTTGAAAAGATTCAGGGTTTTTCATCAACATTTCCTTAGTTTATGAAAAAGTATTTTTTATCAAAGATAGATAACTAAATCCACAGATAATATATCAGATTAAATCAATGTCTCAGCCAAGTCAAAGTGGTTTTCATTTAAATCTTTTGCAAAAAGATAGGTTAAACTACCTTTCACAAATTAAACATTCTTTGCGTCTTGAAAATCAAAACTTCTACTTTAACATCTGCAGAATAATAGAAGGGATTCCCCTCACTGAACTGAAAACTTCTGAAGGCAAACATGTAATGAAAATAAGTCTTTGAGCTTGTCTTTACATTCAGTGAGAAAAGTGGGAAAGTTATGCCTACTTGAAGATTTCTCATTCCTAAGCTGAGCAACACCTTGTAAAGAAGAGTTTCCTGTCTTAACGGTAGCCCAAAACAGAGTTTGCAAACACAGCTCATGCACAGCAGGCACAGAGATTTTGGTAAAATATATTATCTTGATGTTTCTCTCCACCTGCTTGTATCAGTCTTAGTCTTCTTTTGACTAAATTAGATTTTAGTTTCCTCCAGGCAAGACTTTCTTCTGATATAAACTAAGGTATTTAACAGCCTAGGAGGGGCAGGCTAAAAACAGGTATAAAACATCATCATTCTGATTACCTAGGAATAATAGCCGATGCATGAATGAAGACATTTGAATATTTGTTTTGTTTTCATGTAGATACTTTGAATTCTCATCACAAAAGCATAAAGAAACGTTAAACCTGAAAAGCAAATCCCTGAGACTGATTTTTTTTTTCATTGAAGCATTTTTGGGGAATTGCAGTTCAAATGTCTTACTCCACCATTCTTCCCTGTGAGATGATTTTCTGGTTGTAGTGAGGCATCAGAACCAATCACCAAAATGCATCATGGAACAGGTAGAACAGCCTGACCTCTTGTCAGCAGTTCAGAGTGTTGGACAATAAAACTGTAGTTACAAAAGTAATGAAAAGTACTTTCAAAATTAGTCTGAGCTTTAATTACTTTTTTCTCTTTTTGACTAAGCTTTTATCTTTTTTGTCAGTTTTCACATATTTATATTTTGATAAGACATCTGTTTGGCACTGAGAGCTTTCATAATTCTCTTTGGTTGTTAGTTAATGCAAAATCCATGTATCCATTCACAAATGGTCTCAACAAAATTATTTGATGATCTCTGATAATCTTTACTTGATGACCTAAACTTTCTCAGAGGAGCTTGGTGAAAGAAATAAGGACGCAACTCCAAACAATTTAGTGGGAAAATATGAATTTAATTTCCATGAATGATATCTTCACATGCCAATCCCATATGTCTTGTTCCATCTTGTTCAACTAAGAAGGTTCTAAAGAAGAAACCACTGAAAATACCACTGCAAGACCCTTCTCCCCACCAATCTTTCAGATGAGAAATCTTTAGTCCTGCCTCTGGCAGTCTTGGAATGGTCTTTCCTAGGCTTACCTTTAAGTGGTGATCACCTGTACTTCTGCTTCTTAGACACAACCCATGTCCTGACAACCCAATTTGTCTTGGACCACAATGATTTTTCCCTATGAACATTCTTTCCTTCAGGCTAGGGTGTTTCTTGTAGGAGCTGAGACAATGAGAGAAGGCTGCAGTTGCAGCCTTCATGTATGGATTTCTTAGTCTGATTCCACTTGATGCTGAAGCACAAGGAAATGAGAGGTGCTCAATACAATTTTGTAAATAATGAGTGCTTTGTCTTATTGGTGGTCCTGAAAAAAAAACATTGAAAAGTTTCATGGCTTCAGGTGATCTTACAGGGCTCCTTTGCACTGTCACACTTTGAGCTGAGACAACAGTATTTTTCTTCATTTTTTCAATATTTTTTAGACATACTTCAGAAAACAATCACTTTCAATTAAAAACCATGTTCTATGAATATCAAAAGAATTGGTTTACTTGGAGGATTTCTCATTCTTCTTTTAGCGATCATGAAGGTGAAATGAAGACATTTGGTACATTCCACCCTATATGACTACATATTTCGTCAGTATTCAAAGGCTTCACACAAATTCTTAATCCCTTTCAAATAACCAGCAATCCCCTGACAGATTATTTCTAAAACTGTCATCAGTCATTGTCCCTGTGATTCAGAAGATAGTCTGTTTAGATTTCCCTATTTCAGGAAAAAAATATAGTACCCATGTTGCTCCAAATTAGAAAAGGTCATATTCCTAATGGAACCGAATATAAATCCAGTATGATTTTCATGTTATACATTACATCATTAGCCACAGATTTATAGGGAGAGAGCTAATACTTTGAAGATTGTGACATAGTTCTCTTTCTCAAACACGCCTAATTTTTGAAGTTAGGCAGTACTGAATTTCTTCTTATAAGACTGTCTAAAGAGTTGTACTTTGATTGGCTCCTTCCTTTAAGTGAAGACTGCAGAGCTGATGAATATTTCAGGGCTAGACAAACAACTGCAATACAGGGTTTTACTTAAAAAAATCTTTAGGGAAAGGAGAAAATGGCAGGAAGGTTCTATAAGGATGATTATTTTAAGAATACTTTGGAAAAGGGTCTCCATTTTATTCCACATCCATAACATTTCCTCCACCCCTTAATACTTTCTTCCTTTCATTTTATTCCATATTACTATTCACTCATTTTTCTACTTCTCTTTTTATTAAAGTGTGTTTCCTGTGCTGGCTAAACCATTTTAAATATAAAAACTTAAATAGAAAATTCTGAACTAGGTAAAAAAAAAGACATCTAAATATAGTGGCTGTAAATTCGTACTAATCTGTTATACGAGAACATGAATCAGAAAAAAATAATCAAATGTATGTTTTAAATGGATTTTTTCCTTCTTCTAGTGTTCAATCCTAATGGACCTGTCTCTTGGATTTCAAGACCACATTTACACTCAGAAGTGAGAAGGGTAACAAAAACATTTTATTTCATTAAATAATGTCCTCTTCCAGATGTTAGATGGACTCTCATGACCAAAACACTTGGAACTCTTTTCTGACTGATAACCGCTAATAGACAGGAATGACAGAAAAACAAGAAGGGAAATATAAACAATCAAACCTGTGCCAAGAAAAAGTAGGAGTATGAAACACTGTGAAGTCCACCAAAAGGTCTTGTTCTTATATAGAAGCTTCTCAGGTAGTAGTACGATTTTCAAAAAAAATCCAGTTCTAGTCCCCCTGTCTATCAGTGGTTTCATCTAGTCTTCCTTTTAAATCATTCTGTGTAATTCTGATCTCAGGCTTCGATGGTGCATGGTGGAAAGTAGGTGACTGGTTCATCAGACACTGAGAATGGAAGTCCTATATTCTAGTTAGGAACTTATACTTAAAACAAACAAAAAATACCTAGCCCATGACATCTCTGCTAAGCTTTTTACTGGATGGAATGAAAACCTAGAAAAAAAAATGATGAGGCTTAAATTAATGTTTCTCGCCTAAACTAAACCTGCATATTAGATGTTTAAACACCTAAACAATGCATGGCTAGGCTAAGCCCCCTTTCTTCTAGGCTTCTTAAGAAAACCGTTATATGAGTATATCAATTTTTCTAGGCTGTTAGTTATTCTTGCTGCTTTCTTTACTATTTCTCCTCTTTCTTAAGTAAAACTGCATACTGGAGTCAATATTTCCAGTACTGAATCTACAACTGGGAAAAATTGCACTAGGTTCTTCTGCTTACACTCCTTAGGATTGTGTTACTCTTGAAAGACTTCATATTCAGCTGGTTCTCTTCAAAAAAGACTTCCTTATTCTGAAAACATGACCTACCTTTTTGTTCTCCCAAATGTGTGGCCTTTCATTTAACTGAAAATCACTGATGCCATATGCAAGTGAGCCTGTCTGATTCTACAAAACGGATCACTTGCTAGAATTTCTCCTTGTTATTTAATATGCCACAGCTGCTCAAATTATTTGCAGACTTCACCAGCAATAGCAATTTTTTGTTTCCTGATAACTAGTAAAGGCACTGAATAGGCCTGGCTCAGGAATAGTTCTGTTGTGGCTCCTTTCAGTATTTGAACTACCAGATGAGTTATTCTCCATTTACAACTGTTTTTTCTGATATCTCACTTGGTAAGTATTTAATTAATTTACTTTGTATAGCACACAAAGGCAAATATTTTAGAGAGATCTGTTTTGAAAATGCAATGATGTTGGTCGAACAAGATTGAAATCTCATCAAGTTGTATCAAATTTGTAGGATATGATTTTTTATATAAGCCTAAGTTGATTCTTATTAGTTACTTCTTTCCTAACTGCATCTCTGTCCATCCTGTTCATGATCTATCTTGAAATCAGTCAGCTTGACAATGCATTTTTAGAGATTTCGATTGGTCTGCTTAATATTTTACATTATGGAGACAAAACAAATGTTGTGCCATGTCTCTCTGAATCTAATTCATAATTCCAAATTATTTCTAATACCAGTTTTTAAAAAAACCTTTTGGCTATTATTTTAGTGTTTCTCAATAGGGTTGCATAAATTTGTGTGTGCATTTTTCACCTGATAGAGATTTTGTTGCAAAAAACTTTTCTGAAAATGCTTTTCTTAACAGTTTCAAAAATTGTGTACTTACAGAAAGGCAGTTGCCAACTATATGCACAGTAGAAATGTTTGAAACTTTGGAAATTACTTGGTCTTGTAATTTTGTTTTATTTTTAATTGATATTAAGAAGAAAAAATAAGTTACACATTGAGATTAGGTTTTTAAGCTTTTACAAATGGGGATATGGAAAAGATTACTTTTTAGTACAATCTTTTATATTCCTGCTTTTCTTTGTAAGCAAACGTCTTGCCTTTAACTGCAGTAAAATATAAGATATGGCATAAAATACACAGTATGGCTGTGATAATGTGACTACAGGAAATGTGCTTGAAATCTCACCTTCCCAACACATTTTCTGATGTATTCACTTACACTCTCATTTGTTCATTTTTGTATCTGTGAGCACCTAGTTCCATTTTGTTGCATGTAAATAGCAGGGAGTACACTCTTAAGCAAAGAATCAGGAAGTTACATTGACTTTCAGAGGTGCTAATTCCATACCAGGGTTTATTTATTTGTTTCACCATCTAAGGAATGTCCTCTCTTCAGAGACTCGTGGTTTGATGATAAATGAGAAACAATCTTGTTTTTTGTGCTTCCATCTGTCTGGTGAACCACAGAATCACAGAATGACCAGGTTGGAAGAGACCCACTGGATCGTCGAGTCCAACCATTCCCACCATTCCCTAAATCATGCTCCTAAGCACCTCATCTACCCTAACCTTAAACACCTCCAGGGACGGTGACTCAACTACCTCCCTTGGCAGACCGTTCCAATGCCTAACCACCCTCTCTGTGAAGAATTTCTTCCTAATCTCAAGCCTAAATCTCCCCTGGTGGAGCTTGAGGCCATTCCCTCTCGTCCTGTCCCCTGTCACTTGGGAGAAGAGGCCAGCACCCTCCTCTCCACAACCTCCCTTCAGGTAGTTGTAGAGAGTAATAAGGTCTCCCCTCAGCCTCCTCTTCTCCAGGCTGAACAACCTCAGCTCTCTCAGCCGCTCCTCGTAAGATTTGTTCTCCAGCCCCTTCACCAGCTTTGTTGCTCTTCTCTGGACTCGCTCCAGAGCCACAACATCCTTCTTTTGCTGAGGGGCCCAGAACTGAACACAGTACTCGAGGTGCGGTCTCACCAGTGCCGAGTACAGGGGGAGAATAACCTCCCTGGACCTGCTGGTCACGCCGTTCCTGATACAAGCCAGGATGCCATTGGCCTTCTTGGCCACCTGGGCACACTGCTGGCTCATGTTCAGTCGGCTGTCAACCAACACCTCCAGGTCCTTCTCCTCCTGGCAGCTTTCCAGCCAGGTTTCTCCTAGTCTGTACCTCTGCTTAGGGTTGTTGTGCCCCAAGTGCAGGACCCGGCATTTGGCCTTGTTAAACCTCATGCCGTTGGTCTCTGCCCAGTGGTCCAGCCTGTTCAGGTCCCTTTGCAGCCTCCCGACCCTCCAGCAGATCCACACTTCCACCCAGCTTGGTGTCATCTGCAAACTTGCTAAGGGAGGACTCGATGCCTTCATCCAGGTCGTTGATAAAGACATTAAACAGGACTGGAATGTCACTCAGAATTACAATATAACAATATTACTGCATTTTCCAGTTCTAGTTGGTCTTTTGTGAGGCTTCATTTTTGTAAAAAAATGAGACTTAGGTAAGCCAGAGTGAGTTTAGTGGTGGGGCTGGAGCATTTATATCATGAAGAATTACAGAACAGCCCAGGTTGGAAGATCGAAAGATCATCTGGTCCAACCTTTTATAGGAAAAAGGAGAGTCCATGGGGGCTGGGCTTGTCTGTCCTGGAGAGCAGACAGCTTTGGAGAACTTCCTTACTGTCTTCAAATGTCAAAATGGAGAATAGAAATACAGATTCTTTTAGTAGTTGCACAGCTGAAAGAAGAGAGGCAAAAGACACATGCTGTAGGGGGGGAGTTTCCTGCTGGGTATAAGAAAAAGTCTTTTCCAAGGAGTATGGTGCAAAAGAGGTGTCTTTACAGATACTCACACCTCAGACGGATGAGGCCCTATCAACCTACTCTACCTTAGAAGTCAGTGCTGTGTTGGACCAGATGATGCCCAAGGGTGCCTTTTAATTTGCATAATTTCATGATTCCAGAGCTGTTCATAACCTGGCGGAGACCTAAGTGGTTTGGAATATCAGTCTGTTCTGCTGAAAGGAACACACCCTTGGGATAGCCCACCTGCAGGCCATATATTATATTTCAGTTCAAGATTTGAGTGCAGGGCACATAAAGAGCAGGCTTGATGCTGAATCCTTTGCAAAAGCAGGAGGCTTACTCTTTCTGAAACAAGCCTCTTATGCCATTACTCTCAGTTTATTTCTCCTGCTTATGGCCCTCAACTTGTCTTTTGCTTTATATTATACTTAAGCTTTGCACATATGTTTCTCCTTTTTTCCTTCTGTAGATGAATCACCTCTTTATGTCTCTAGGACTACTCACATGAGTAAAATTTTTAGGATATGATTGAGATTTTTCAAGATTCCTGCTGGCCTATATCCAAAATGTCTTTACATCAGCAATTAGGTTTTCATTTGTACCTTGTCAAGTAAATGGAACCTTATCCTGACTGTGATATTTCACTGCATATGCAAAATAAATGATAGGCATTAATACTAATGATCCTTTTGTCTCATACACTTAGACTTTACATCCACTACACAGCCACCTCACTTAATTTTCAAGATGACAACAATGTTGGCACTTGATTTACTTTTAGCAGAATTTGATAATGCTCAATTAGCCTTCTGGTCTAATTAATTTTTGGTGCTCATCAGGATTGCCCTCTAATTTACCATGAGTGCTTAAGAGAAAGTAGTAAGGAGTAGACATGCCCTAACAGCTTTTTTTTCGTTCTGCAGCCCCTAGATCATTTGAATCTGATGGAAAAGTAATTTGTGGATCTCACTGTCTTCTTGCATGCATACTTTTAAAGTATCACAAAATCTCCAGACAATCTAACGAAACGCAAACATATTAATAAATGCTTTGGAAAACATCATGGAAGATGGGACCAGACAGCCTGATGGAGCTGCCTGGTTTACACTAAAAATTTATCATTTGGTAAATTTAGCACTCCATGTTACCCCCCAAATGCAACAGAGTGAGCTAAGTACTCACAAAAGCTTCTGAAGGAGTTTGTGATCAGCTCGTTTACGTGCTTGGAATAGATAGGAGGGGAGGGGAGGGGAGGGGAGGGGAGGGGAGGGGAGGGAAATCATAGGCCAAGGCAGAAATCACAATAAGCATTGGGGCACACTGTTTCTGGTCATTACCAGAGCTACTAATTTTCCAAGCACTGCAAATGCCATCTTTCTTAAAAAAAAAAATAGTTATTTAGGAAACCTGAACAGCACTGTCTTGCTCTGAATGCTGTTTACTTGCATAATTTATGCTACCATACAAAATAACATTTTCATTGTATTTTCCCTCCAAAATATGTGATAAGGTCTGACTAATTCTAAACCAAGATTTGGAACTTTTTACTTTACTGTTTTATAAACCACAAGTGGTGTAAGAAATGGAACAGTTTAAACTTTGCCTGCACAATTTGATTCATTTAAGTGCACAGTTTGTGATTTTTCAAACACCAAAATAGATAACTTCATATTTACAGAGAAAATCATGGTTATCTATACCATCAGAAATTGCTGCCTGCTGTTCCTCAACCAGATTTCATCCTCTGTATGACTGTGATCACAATCTGCTTCCTGAAAGATACATACTAATTCCATACTTTTCCTTGTGTATTTAAGTATACATCAAGATCAACATCTGGAGACTTGTTGCCATCTGTCTGAGAATAAAGCTTTCAAATTTAGTTACAAGAATATTGTGTAGGTCCGTATCAAAGGCCTTACAGCATTCAAAATAGTTGATATCACTTGCTCTTCCCTTATCCATCAATGCAGTCACTTCATTGCAAAATGCCGCTAGATTAGTCAGGCACAATTTGCCCTTAGTGAAGCCATGCTGATTGTCTCTAATGACCTCTCTGTCCTCCATATGCTTTGTCATAGCTTTTAGGAATATTCATTCCACAATCTTACTGGGCACAGAGGTGAGGCTGAACTGTGAAACTCTAGTTACCAGAGTTCTCCTCTTTACTTTTTTTAAAAATTAGTGTGATAGTTCCCTTTGTCCCATCACTGGGGATTCCACCTAACTGTCATGACTTTCAAATATAATGGAAAGCTGCTTAGTGACTACATCTTCCAGTTCATTCAGAACCCCGGGATGCCTCTAGTTGGGTCTGATGGACTGTGTATGTTCAGAATTCTCAGATGGTCACAAATATGATCTTTTTTTGATGGGCGGGACTTAATTCCCCTAGTCCCTGCCTTGAGTTTCAGGGACTAGAGCGATGGGAAGAGAAATTGACAGTGAAAACTGAGGCAAAAAAGTTGTTGAGCACCTCAGCTTTCTCCATGTCAGTTGTCACCAGATGCCCCATCTCATTTACTGGGGGGGCACAATTTCTTTTGTTCTCATATTCTGATTAACATATTTAGGGAAACCCTTCCTATTCTTCTTAACATCCCTTGCCAAATTTAGCTCCAGCTGTGCTTTAGCTTTCCTGAACCAATCCCTAGATTCCTGGGTAGCGTCCCTATGTTCTTCCCAAGATGGGTGTGTCCCTTCTTCCACTGTCTATGTGTTTCAATCTGACGAGGAGGACCTTACTCAGGTATGTTGGTGTCCTGCTCTCCTTGCCAGATTTCTTGCAAATGGGAATTGAGAGGTCTTGTGTTCTAAGAAAAATATCTTTAAATAGCTGCCACCTGAGGGCAGTTCTTAGGGGGAGAGGGTGTGGAGTGTCCCATAGTTCCTTAAACAACTGAAAGTTTGCTCTCATAAATTTTAAGGTGTTTTTGCCTGGCCTATACTCCTCAAGATCATGAATTCCACCAGAGCATGATCACTGCAGCCGAGGCTACGGTTTGTCTTGACCTCTCCTTTTCATTCCTTTGATGTGATGAGTAACAACTCGAATAAAACATCTCCTTCAGTCGGGCTTTCAGTCACCTGGATTAGGATTATCCCCAGTGCACTCCAAGATTTTCCTTAGACCACTTGTAGATTGTTGTGGCACTATTCCAGCAGATGTCAGATATTAGACCTAGTGCAAAATCATGGTTTTAAATTCTGAACTATGTCACACAATAGCTAAAAATTTTCACATCGTTGCCACGTAAACTTGAAAAAGTGAGCACCTTTTAACCATACATTCTTGTCTATTCCAGTTTAGTACCTGATATTCAAACTGACGTAACACTAATGAGATTTAAACAAGATGGCAAAAATCAGGAGACGAGAGACACATTCAAGAGTTGTTCAACTGCCTCTGTAATAACAGAATAAAATAATTACCTCTATAATCAACAACCTGTCCAGAACTGAGGAAATATATCACCTTTATGTGACCTTGCCAATATTCACCATGGGTCTAGAAAGTCTTAATATGTCTGTGACATCAGCTCCAGCATGAAGTAGGTTATTAGCCTTCTTCATTTCTGACATTACCAACTATTTACAAAGCCTGTGTCTTTTAAGATGGTTGATTAAAAAATATTTCTAACGAACCTTTTGCAATTGAATCACAGCAAGCCCAGTTGCTGTTGTCTTAGCTCACATTTTATTTTGGAAAATTATATACTTCGTCACTTCAATGAAGTACACCTGATACTTTACCTGAATGATGTGCCTCACCGACAGCATCCTTTTCCAGAAGTCCCATCAGCATCACTGTGTCTGAAAGTGTATATGCAACACATTTATACCCCTGTGTATGCATGTGCAGGTCATGACTCCAGAAACACAAACATTGAATCTTTCCGACTAGCCTGTCCATGTGTAAGCTCTTTCCTTTAGATTAAGAGTAATGCCAACCAGTAACACTGCTGAGATGTTTGGCTGGCTGAAATATAAACATCTCTGCTGGAAATAAACTAACAGTAAAATAACATAATCATTAGCTTATTAAGGTTACCCAAAACATTATCTGCGAATGTTCTTGTTCCTGAAGGAAATGGAATGTTTGCATGCATATCCCTTGTCAAAAATGTATAATCTCTTGAGAGAGAAGCTGGTCTCTGAATTTTTGTTTTCAGTTTTGAAAAGAATCTTCTGATACACCATGTAAATATGGGGCTTGGTTTTTTTTTTTTCCTTTTAAATAATTTTTCCTTCTGGATTCTGGAGGAAAAGCATTGCCTTCTAATAAGTGCTGCAGAAGTTAATAATGTATTCAGCTTGAATATAGCACAGTAACATTTGACACATACAAGGATATCTGAGCACATTAAATGAATGCAAAGAACTGGCTGCTGAAAGGCAACAGTTGCATAATGTTAGAAGAGTAATGAGAAGTGTGCTACATATTAATAAATATGTGACCTTTTAATCTTGATTATTTAAAAATCATGTTATTTTAAAATCGAATAAACAAATGCCTTGTTTGTCCTTATAGAAAACCATAGTCTCACTTGACGGACTATGTAGATTGATTCTTGTATTGGTGAAGTGAAATGTCATTGTACAGGTCATTGTAGCATTTATCACATCAATCCCTTTCTTTTGTTATTTTAGAAAACTACATATCAGGACAATCATCTTTTAAGCTAACGCCTGTGCTGGACAGAGGTATGGAAGTATTCATTTATACATAATGAAATTTTACATTTCTAAAAGGCAAATATAATTTAAATTAAAGGGGAAATAAAAGAGAAAAGAACAGCCTTAAAAGTAAGACTACTTTTAAGATTGTTATATACTTTAATGAGACATAGTTTTCTATTTAAAGTTGTATAGATTTGATTAATATTTTATTGCCCCTATCATTAATACCCATAACTACAACTTCAGAAGATTCATATAAGAAAAAAATAAAAACAGGCAGTATTTGAAATTGTGAAATAATGATGTGGTCTACAACTGCTCCATTTCACTTCTATTTTATGATTAATTATTATTAATAAGATGTTAAAACCTCTGGGACAATTAAATACAAGTAATTTACATTATAAAATAAGTGCTGATGGTCAGTTAACCTAATATGAACTAAATGACTCAGTTTATTACAAGATAATTTGCCAACATTTGAGCAAGAGCCGAATTGTCCCAGGAACACACAGTTCAAACCCTTGAGTCCCGCTGCGTCTCACAGAGATGGAACCCTAAGCTGCCCAGGATACCCAGACAGAAATCAATGTTGTTGTGATCCAGCTGCACTGCAAACAACACAGAGCACTATTGAAGTGCTTGGTCTCTGCCAGGGACGCATACTCTAGAGACACAGGGAGAGATAACTGCCAAGGGCATTGGGCACTGTAGCCCGAAAAATTACATGGAGACCTTTTCCAGTAAACCTGGCAAATCCTGCTTATTGAAGAGTCTGTAGAAACCTTAGCTGAATCCATCAGTGACACATCATAGGTTTCATTGACTTCAGCCTGTAATTGGGCAACAAACAGGAAGAACTGGAAGCTATTGTATAGGAGGAAAACTGTGATATAGCTGCCATCGTGGAAACCTGGGATGACTTGCACAACTGGAGTGCTGCAGTGGATGGCTATTAATTTTTTCAGAAGTGATAAGGAAGGAAGGAGAAGTGGCTGGGTAGCTCTGTATGTTAGGGAGTATTTTGATTGTCTAGAACTCAATGACAGTGATGATATAATAGAGTCATTATGGACAAGAATCAGGGGTAAGACAAGAAAGATGGATATCATGGTAGGACTCTGCTACAGACAATCCAATGAGGATGAAGTAGCAGATGAAATGTCCTATAAGCAGCTGAGAGAAGTATCACAATCACTAGCTTCTGTTCTCATGGGGGACTTCAACCTACCAGATGTCTGCTGAACCTAGGAGGTTCCAGGAGTGTGCGGCAGAAAAATTCCTAACACAGACAGGGAATGAGACAACTAGGGAAGGCATATTCTTCACTGGATAAAAAAATTTATTGTGTGGCCAGGCCCACTTAGTTTTGGTGAATGGATTTAAATCCAGTTGATGGCTGGCTGGTCAAAACTGATGGCCTCCAGGGCTCAGTATTGGATCCAGTTCTCTTTAGTATCTTTAATAATTGAGATTGAGAGCACCCTTAGTAAGTTTGCAGATAACAATAAGTTGGGCAGGAATGTTGATCTGCTTAAGGGTAGAGAGGCTCTGTAGAGAGATTTGGACAGGCTGGATCAATGTGCCTGAGTGAATTGTATGGGGTTCAATAAAGCTAAGTGTTGGGTCTAAACCTGGGTCACAACAACCCTATGCAGCAGTACAGGCTTGGGAAGAGTAACTGCAAAGCTGCCTGGTGGAAAAGGACCTGTGGGTACTGGTCAATAGCCACCTGAATATGAGCCATCAGTGTGCCCAGGTGGCCAAGAAGGCCAATAGCATCCTGGCGCTTATCAGGACTAACGCGGCCAGCAGGAGTAAGGAAGTGATTGCCCCTCTGTACTTTGCACTAGTGATACCACACCTCAAATGCTGTATTCAATTTTGAGCCCCTCACTCCAAGAAAGACATTGAGTTGCTGGACTGTGTTAAAAAAAAGACAACAAAGCTAGTGAAAGGTGTAGAGCACAAGTCTTATAAGGAGTGGCTGAGGGAACTGAGGCTGTTTAGTCTGGAATAAAGGAGGCTGAAGGGAGACCTTATCACTCCTGCAAAGAGGTTGTAGCCACACAGATGTCTCTTCACCCAAGTAATAAGTGATAGAACAAGAAGAAATGGCCTCAAGTTGTACTAGAGGAGGTTTAGATTGGATATTAGGAAATTTTTTTTCACAGAAAGGGTTGTTAAGTTTTGGAATAGGCTGCCCAGGGAAGTGATTGAGTCACCATATGTGGAGATATTTAAAAAACATGTAGATGTGGTGCTTAGGGACACAGCTTAATGGTGGCCTTGGCAGTGTTAGGTTAAGGGTTGGACTTGATGATCTTAACGCTCTTTTCCAACCTAATTATTCTATGATTCTATGATTTGCTAAACTAAAAGACAAAACCACCTCCCTCTATCTGCACATTTCTTTTGCTGTAACTATCCTGTAAAACATCCAAGTTATTGGTTTTCATAAAGGGTATAATTTATATACCCACAATGGCAAAGACAACAGGCTGAAGTGCAGTATATCCATCATCTTTCCAGAGTCTTAAATAGCTATTACAAATAACCTAAACAAGCTGATGTCTTGCCTCCCTCACATGTACATACCTGGTTAGTTGAATGAGAGAGGGAAGAATGGCATCTTTTTTCTTATACCAGTCATTTGGCAAACTGAGTTTTGTTCCTGCATAGCAGGAAACAGATACCTCAGCTCAAAGCAAAAGCATGGCTGAAGAATGGAGGTCTCAGGAAACATCAAGTTGTGATAAAGCAAAAGGCGTATGAGTTATATAACAGTTAGGGACAAGCATTCCACATGTAAATCATGCTGATAATCTTTCTTCCCCCCATATTTATTATATCTATCACTGCAGCTACTATTTGCATTCCAAAAGCTCCAACTGGCTCTAGCTAAAATTGAGCCTCCATTGTAGCAGATAATCTGCTATCGTCCATACAGAGGAGAGAAACAAAACATGCAAGAAATGACTTATTATTGTTCCTGATCCATTAATGAGTAGCCAAGGTTCTGAAAAATCACTTAACTTGCTGAAGTTCACAAAAGGAAGACTATAGTAATGACAGCAAGTCACCACAGTCATCTTATGTTGCACTTCCATAGTCTGAAATCCAGGATTATTTTGCCTGGTTTTGGCCTTTTTAATATCCATTCTGGAGGACAAAATCTTTCTTATAGGAGATCTGGGTTTCATACAGAGAATTGATGTAGTGTAAAGCCTCGGTATGACATAAGAGAATACCCATTGCTTTTGATAAAATAATATTCAATAAATTGGAAATGTTTTCCTGAAAATTTCTATTTACAAATGCCAGTATCTTAGTAGGCACATGGATTCTTGAAATTAGCTGAGGTCTAGAAAAGAAAAAATGAAAAATCTACAGAAGTCCAAAGTTGGTATTTTAAAGAGCTTAGGGCAGTTTGTAGGAGATTACTGTGCTGATTTTTTCTCTGTTGGTACTGGCATAATCATCAAACCTCTTAATTTCATTGCTAGCTAAACTAGCAAAACTTACAGACACGTACTGCACAAGGAGAAACTTGACTGAGCTGTTACTGGAAAGGACAGCTTTCCTGACTGAAATAATCACCTCACTAATCTACCATAATAAACCACATCATATTACCATTTCTTGTTCTTCATGAGAGGTCATCTTTGAGTAACTGTGGCACTACATCGTATGGTGGACCCTTTGGTTTTCTTTTGAACAAGTAGGCACATGTTAACATTTATCTTCTGATGATAATCTTAGTTTCTGTATTTGAGTTCATTCTCATTGAGATATATTCAAATTATAGACAATGTATCATTCTTGCACTGATCCATTCATGACTGTTATATTAAGAAAGCATTATGTACTCTGAATAGGTTAATTGGTTGGTAGCTTAATCTAAGTGGGAGGCTGTTGAAGACAATAAGTTGTTTTTTTAAGCAGTGGCATTATGCACGGAACTATTTCATTAATTTGTGTACATGTTTACATTTTTCATTTCAAAATGCAATTGTATTTTGCTTTAATTTGCATAGGGTTCTGTGAGAACATTTCTATTAACTTACTATACTGGAACAGGTTTGACTGCTTACTAGGTGCTGCCTGTTTTCTTTCCACTGAATTCTCTGCATGCAATTTAGAATTCTGTTTCTAATAAGATTATCAAGGAAATAATGAAACCCGGTAGGACTCTCCTGCTCGCGAGTTTCCTTGGTGATTAATGAACTAAATAATAAAGTTTCTCTCTATGGTCAAATTCTGCTTCCAGCTGCATCAGTGAGAAACCAGAAGTAACTCCCTTGATGCCAATCGAGCTATTCTAGATTCATTATGGTAGATTTACTTACTGTGGTATAAATGATTAGAGAATTTGACTTCACATGTGTCAATAGTTTAAAGCTGGGTTGTGGTTTGTGGGTCCTTCTTTGAAAAAATGGTATACTCTATAGCCTTAAAAATCATACAGCCAAGAACCTTTTTAACAGGAGCACGGAAGTCACACTTCAACCATAGAGCACCAAAAAAGGAAGAGCAAGCCAAGAGAGACTAACTGTGAGGTAGGCTTACACATGTGAAGAATGATGTGTAATAATGATTTCAGTCCACCATCCTCATTCTGGCTGCAGGGTTCCTTTCAGACCGATGCATAAACACTCTGGATAATGTTTCCCAACATAAAACTTAGACTTTATATAGGGGCTCGATGGAGACTATACTGGCCAAGATAGGAAAAAAATGGAGACTGTACATTCTGTAAGACTCAGTAAGGCAGAGTATTTTTTTTTTACTAGATATGAAGAACAGATCTAGAAAATGACACATTTCAACATAATAGTCTTCCCTACACAGATAAAACAATTGTTAGATAATCACATTATATACCTGAAGATCCATTTTCAGATTATCTATGATAGGTAATCTTTAAATTAGTAAACCTTCCTAAGGTTCCCCTAAGAAATCCCCAAGAAAGCTTAATGAGGAGTTAGCCATAGTCTCTTTTCCTTTTCCCTAGGCCTTGTCATCTTGGAGTGTGTGTTGGTAACAAGACAGGAGAGTAAGTAAGTAGGTATCTTCTGGTGCCCTAGGAAGAAGGATGAAGTGCTATAGAAGGAAAGGTCCTCAAAGACCCTAAAAAGCACCCTGTGCTATTCTTCAGCATTTTTCAATATTGAAGACAGACATTTCAAAGATATTTCCACATACTTTTCTTTTAGAGGTAGATAGAAGCAAACCAAAAGCATCAGTCAAACTCAACAGTCTCTTTGACCTCCTTCATTCTTCCCATTGCAATTTTGCTTCAGAAATCCAAGGGGATTTTTTGTTTTCTTTCTTTCCTAAGGACAAAAATGGCAAAGGCTACCTGCTCTCTCTAACTCCAGCATAGTTTGGACAACCAATCATGGAAGTTCAAATCATAAAAGTCTTTCTATAAGTTGTTGAATTTTTTTTCCACACCTATCTTTTGTTGCCCTGTGTGGAGACCGAGGATTGACAGCGTGCTTTTCTTAAGTATACAGTCTCAGTCAGGGACTTGGTTAGCACATTTTTCCAATAAAATGGGCTGTAATTAGCTTTTAGTACTTGGTGTAGTTTTGCTATATCAGCATGTGATTTAAACACTTGAGGTATTTTAAAAGCTGTATTCAGGAGCTCAGTTCCACCTATTACATTTGGGGAAAATAAAGCTTTTAGAATAATGTTTGGAAAAGCAATACCCTGTAAATATAAGGTGGTGTTGCACCATATGGAGACTGGCTTTATGACATATGGTTTGAATTAACAAGTTTAAAACTGTTAGGATCAGTTTTTCTTTCACTGAAGGCAAAGGAAAAAAAAAGAAAAAACACAAGATATGTACAGTTAAACAAGCTTCAGTAGCAGATATAGACCCAGCTTGTGCCAACATGTGTTAATTCACTTAAAATACTACATAGTCTATACTAGTTGGTTTTGGTTTTATTTTTTGGGGTTTTTTTTAAGCAAACACTATGTCCAGATGAAAGTGTGTTTTAATACTGTTAGTACAGGGACCACCGTCACCACCATAGTCATTATGATTGTGGTTTTCATTAAAGTAAATGATTGGCTGAGATTTTGTATTAAAGCTATTTGAAAAGACAAGGCTGAATGACACATGAAAACAAAGGATGAAAGTGGATCTTCTGATCTCATGTAATTGAATCTTTGTTGGCTGAATTGATCTGAAAGAAGTTCAAAGATCTGGGATCCATATTACACAAACATTGTTTCATTTAATCAAAACACTCTTTGAAGTGCCGTGCTTGGAGACCACCTGTAGCTTTGAAATCTTATGTCATAGGGAAGCTTCCCTGATGGTCCACAGTTATGTTGTGCCACAGAAAAGAAAAAAAAAAAAAAAACAACCCCAAGACTGAAAAGAGAGAGGTTCATGAAAGCACCTTTTTACTTGTGTCTATGCTAAGTTACCTGGAGCAGCAAGCAAAGCAAGCAGCATAAAGCAGTACCCTTTTTTTTATGTGCTTTCTGTCTTATTTCACAGCTTTGTTATTGCATTTAATGACTGTTTCAAAGACAAAAGAGCTATGAGGTTATCCTTGTTCTCAAATAAAAGTAAAAATAATATGAGAACTTCCTGTCTCAAGACATCTTGCATCTGAGAAAGTTCATCTCTGTACTGAAATCAGAAACAGCCATGGCACATATTAAAATAGTGGCAACAGCTTAAGAAAAATAAAAAGAAAGAATCAAAATTAAACAGTCAGGGCCAGAATCTCCTCCAGGCATGCAGGTTAATAGCCCAAAGGAGCTTCAATATACTATCAATGGATGCTATCACGTTAGCTTCAAAAAGGTAAAATTTCAGGCTTTCATGCCCAGTAATTTCCAAGTAATTTCTATCTGGAAAACATAGTGGGAACATGACTGGCACATTCTGATTTTCAACAGTCATCAAACGTTATGTCTTCCCTTTGGAATCATAAAAGTCCAGAGAAACTCAGAAGTTTCTAAGGATTGGTAAAACCCAGTGCAGAAACACTGAATTACTAGTGGTGCATTTATGGCCTGTGATCTATAACTCAACCTGGAAAAAGCTGAAAACCTGGGCCAATTTTTCTTCTCAATTATTTAAATCTCAGAGAGGGATAAAAGTAAACACATTGGAAATTATGTTAGAAGAGATTAAGTTTCTCAGCTACAGTTTACACCTTATTTGCTCATACGAGAACTGTGGGAATACAGTCTTGTAGACCCACCTGGAAACTGATAATCCATTTCTACATTTTTAGGTAATTCCTGATAATATCCAGATTTTTCTCCCCACACATCCATTTTCAAAACCCCATGTTCCAGTTAGAAAAGAAGAGATCTTCTAAATCTAAAGTATTTATCTACATGCTTCCATTAAAATCAATCCTCTTCTGGTTTAGAATATTCTACTCTATTGACCACACCATAATATTGTATTTATGCTCTCATCTGCTGAGAAAAAAGGGTTTCATAGCACATGAATTCATAGGAAATTCAGAGCAAACAAAGATCTGTGTTCTTCCTTACTATGTAAAGGACATACTTATTGAAATGTAAATGGTCAAGTCTTTTCTTGTACTTTCTATATATAACTTTTCAAAAAAGAGTGCAGAGGGCTGAACTCTTATTTTACAGTAAAATGATCAAGTGATAATACTTTTATTAATAAAAATGAACATAAATATTCTGTGCTCTGGATACCACTTCAGTGATAATGCATGACATAAGTCTGTGTGAATGCAAAATGTTGAGAAACATCAGGTTATAATCCATAACTATGACAATCATAACGTGAACAGTGTGTGGTCCACTGATTAATTGTCTATCACAGCACAGTCAGCAATTTTCAAATAAACTATTGACACTTTATCTCATTCTGCAAAATACAGTAATATACCAAGGAAGAGACTGAAGTCTATAAGGAAATGTAAAATATTACTTATTATTTCATGAGACTTTTGTGATCTTTGTCTTTGATGTAATTCTTTAAAAAGTAGTATAAAGCCTAGTATTTAAAATAAAGCAAGTGTTATAGTTTTTTATGCAAACACATACTGGACACCTACAATACAGTGAGTCATGCATGTAAGGATTCATCTTCTGCATCTACCTTAATTACATACATAAAAATTGCTGGATTTGCCATTTCAGGAGAAATATATCCCTTAAGCTCTTGTTCTAAAATGCATAGAACATGTGTCTACAAGTGGTTTTTATATATTTGCATCCTGCACATCACAGTCAACCTGTACTTTGGAACTGTCAAGCAATGCTAAAATATAAATGTACAACAAATTTATTAAATATATAGGGACAATAGCTACCTCTGTATGAATGCCTCTGTATAAATGTCTAGATAGACAGATAGATAGATAATTTTGGCAAATTAAATCCTCTTTTCTTGCTGATAACACATCTGCCAGCAAGTGTTCTGTGTGACAGACATTTGCCCTTCTCTACATCAATACCTGACAGTTAGGCAGAAAAGAGGCAATATCATATTAGCATACCTATTTCTCTCTCTTTCCTCCACAGGTGCTAAATAATTAGTACTGGTTGAATTATTCATTGTAAATAATATTCATTGTGAATTCTGTCTTTTTTTTTGCTTACAAACCATTCAAGAGGCAATCCTGAATTCTGCAAATATATTCATTACTTGTAAGTATTCAACAAATACTTGGGCAATGCTCTTTTGACCTAGAAAAAACATGGTTCACAAATCAATTTCTTCAGGTAATTATAATGTATAACTGGCCATTAAAAGGAGATGCCGTGCTTTCTCTGTTCTTGTAAGTAGACTTTAAATTTAAAAAAAGCAAGTGAAGAGTGCTAACTAGCAAATAATCCACATCTGGTATAAGTTTTCTGCCTCATAACCATTTATGAGACTTTTGAGATTAGCAGATAGAAATTACAGAGAAGCAAGAAATTGTGAATATGCTAGTGAATCTTTTCTTCTTTTTGCACCAGCACTGTGTAATAGTTTAAGCCTAACTAAGCATTATTTGGACAATAAGTGTTACAGTGTGATTGCCTCTATATCTGTAGTAATTGATTACAACTCTAGAATGCAGCTGTATCAGAAGCAGTAAATCATATTAATCTAATATAATAATCTAATAGAATAGCATAGACAAAGCTTTATAGTAGACCTGATTACAGTCAACTGGGATAATCATGACTACTTAAAAATGCATTCCTGACTGGAGTTTCTTATTCCACTTCAAAACTGAGAATTAAGAGTTTCTTCATCAGCAATATAGGTTTACAACCAGTGCGTACATATATGGATATACATCATCTATCATTTTAAGCTAGACAGAAAACTCAGAAAATCTGAGAAAGCATTAGGAAAATTCCCGGGAAGATCACAGGGACCCTGCCCAGTTGTGTAGATATGGAGTCAGGAAGCTTAAGACACAGCTGGAGCTGAACTTGTCAAGGGACACGAAGAATAATAATAAGGGCTTTTACAGATTCATAAGCCAGAAAAGGAAGGTCAAAGAAAGCATACCATCCTGGTAAACAGAACTGGCAAAGTGGTAACAATGAACAAGGGTAAGGTTGAGGTACTAAACAATTTTTTTCCTTTAGTCTTCTCTGGCAACTCCTTTTCCCGTGTCTCTCAAGTGGGTGAAGCATGGCAGGGATTGTGAGAATAAAGTCGCTCTCATTGTAAGAGAATATCAGATTTATGACTACCTGAAGAACCTGAATATTTAAGTCTATAGGACCTGACAAGATGCATTCCAGAGTCTTAGGGAATTGGCTGATGTAGTTGCCAAGGTATTTGAAAAGTCATGGCACTCAAGTGAAGTCCCTGCTGACTAGAAAAAGAGAAACATACCCTTTTTTAAAAACAGTAGAAAGGAGGACTACCAGCCTATTAGACTCACTTCTGTGTCTGGGAAGATCATGGAAGGGATCCTCCTAGAAGCTATGTTAGGGCACATGGAGGACAGATAGCTAATCTGAAACAGTTACTACGGCTTCGTCAAAGGCAAGTTGTGCCTGAACAACATAGCGGCCTTCTATGATGGAGCAACTACATCAGTAGACAAGAGCTGTGGATGTCATCTATCTGAACTTCTGTAAGGCCTTTGACACAGTCCTCCCACAACATCATCCTTCTCTCTAAATTGTGGAGATATAGATTTTATGAGTGGATTGTTTGTTAAGTAGATAAGGAATTGATTAGATAGTTACATCCAGAGGGCAGAGGTCAACAGCTTGATGCCCAGGTGGAGATCTGTGACAAGTGATGTCCCTCTGGGGTCCTTTCTAGGACCAGTACTGTTAATACCTTCATCAATGACAGGCAGCGGGATCCAGTGCACCCTCAGCAAGTTTGCAGATGACATCAATATACGTGGCATGGTTGACATGCCAGAGGGACAGAATGCCATCCAGAGAGACTTGGACAAGCTTAAGAAGTGGGCCTGTGTGAACCTAACTATTGATACCAATACAGGCTGGAAGGTGAAGGCATTGAAAGTAGGTCTGCCTAGAAGGATTTGGGGGTACCTGATGGATAAAAAGCTGGACATGAGCTGGCAACATACACTCACAGCCAAGAACTCCAACCATATCCCAGGCTGCATTAAAAGAAGCATGTCTGGCAGGTCAAGAGATGTGATTCTGCCCCTCTGCACTCATAAGACCACACCAGGAGTACTGTGTACAGCTTTAGAGCCCACAGCACAGGAAAGACATGGATCTGTTGGAGTAGGTCCAGAGAAGGGACACAAAAATGATCAGAGGGACCTCTCCTATCATGTAAAGCTGAGAGAGTTGCAGTTGTTAGCCTGGAGAAGTCTCTAGGAAGACTTTATCACAGCCTTTCAATACTTAAAGGACACCCACTAGAAACATGGGGACAAACTTTTTAGTAGGGCCTATTTTCATAAGACAAGGGGTAATGGCTTTAAAGGAAAAGAGCATAGATTTAGAGTAGATATAAGAAGAATTTTTTTACAATGAGGTTTTACCAGAAATTGTTGCCCAATGTGATGGTAGAAGTCCCATACCTGGAAATATTCAAGGTCAGGTTGGGCAAGGCTCTGAGCAACCTGATCTAGCTGAAGATGTCCTTGCTCACTGCAGGGCAAGGTTGGACTATGTGACCTTTAAAGGTCCCTTTCAACCCAAAGCATTCTATGATGATATGACTTTATGAAAATTAAAAAAAAATGAAAATGTGTTTTAGAATAGAGATTTCTGTCAGCCTGCTTCAAAGTGAGGTATCCCTAAAGCCTTTATTAGAAAGTTGTTCTCTGATCCAGAGTTCCTAAGCAGCAATCAAGGGCTGTATACCAAAAAAAGTGATACACAATTTCTTCTGATCAAAAAAAAAAATAATGGAAGAAGTGCATCTTTGAATATCTGCCAGTCACTCAGCACTTTATTCATCTAGCACAGGAGGACAAATTCCAATAAAGTCTATTGCACTCAGTTTCTTCTGTCCTCATGCATTTTTTTAAAGGTTTCATATTCTTTCTTATATATGAAAAGAGAAAAATTCTGCTGATTTTTTATCACTACAGGTGAGGAGAAATTCTACTCAGTTATGGACATCCTGCAGGTTAACCCCTGCTGAGTCTATTTGCTGAGTCTTGAGAAGGTTACTGAAGCAGAAATATCACATACCCTTCCATACAGAGTGACTACATGGCTTGAAAAAGTTAACATTTCAAGATTAAACAATACTGAGTTCTATGTGCAACCTTAAAACTATGTGAATGCCCTGTATTTTATAAGATGGAATATAATCAGGTGGTCTAATGTCAGCCAGCATCCAAATGTAATTGTTTTTCTGGAAGAAAAAATAATTTTGCAATATTCAGCACAACGTTCTGTATCATTTTCAGCTAACTCAGTTTTATTTTGAGCCCATGTGTGTTTTAATCTGTATTAGAAACATTGCTAAATAATTTTTTTCTTTAAAGCAATGCTAGCTTTTAGTGAGGGCTTTTAGTCTTTCTTCTGCATGAGAGCAATAGGGCAACAGAAACACAAGAGATCTTTCAAGCCCATGGACATTGTTATTTATCATATTGAGGTACATGTTATTATCTTCAAACAAAAGCACAGAATCAGCCTCACATCTCTTTCCAGATGCAATGGATATTGATAGAAAAATCCACATGGGTGATTGAATAGGTTCCAATAAACAAAAGTGTTTGAACATCCAAGTACAAATACGACGCTTCATCCAACTTCTTTTTGATAAAGCTGGGTCAACATGTCAAGACCTACTGATCCTCATAATTATACTGACTAGGACACCAAAAAGAATGAAACTACTATGAAGACAGTGCTTAGAAATTCTCCCCATGAGACTTCTTTAGACAGGAGGGGAAGCTTCCCCTACTATCCACAGGGAAAAAAAATTAGACAATTTATTCACATCCAGCATTTGCTTGTGACCACTTGTTTGTCTTAGCAGGAATCCTTCACTGCCACTTAAGATACTAGCTACACATTACTGTTGTGCTGAAGATAGCTTCATCCTTCGTGCATGTACAAATGAACTTCCATTAATGCCCATATTTTAGGGGAGCATGTAACTAGCCAGGCTACGTTGCACTGTATTTAATTTGCTCTAACTTTAACTATTGCCAGAATGATCTATTCCTCTAACCTATTCCTCTAACCATCTTCTCTTCTGACCAGGCACTTCCTCTATTTTACATGTGGTGATAGTGAAAATGAGCTGGATGAGATAGTCTTATTTTGTAGTTGGCTTTCTACAGACAGAGGGAATAAGAATCTAAAGCAAGGGAGAATGTGAAGACTGGGGAAGCCATTTTCAGCAGCATCTGCACTATCTAAGAGAAAATGTGAAACTGCACCTTTAGGTTTTCAAAGCTTGTTAATGCTAGATCAGACTGCAATACATATCAAGAGGAATAAATTTATTCACTCCAGAAACTCATTTCTGAGGGCTCCTAACTTAGAGCTCCCTCTTAATATAGGGATACAACTGGGGATAGTGTGACTATATTTTTAACAGAAATTAAAGCCCCAGATGTAGGTAACTGCAGGCCTGTTGAGTCCTTCAGGCAAGAGTTGGTAAAAAACAGGTTTAGGCTGGAAGAATGCACTGGCAGTGGCATGACATTGGTTAACTGAGTTCTCACTTTGTGGTGCTTCCATTGGCTGACACACTGTGTGCTGTCAGGCCTAAGGAAATGAACCCAAAATACTTTGCTTCTAGTTCAAGCCATCTTGATGGCATTTCTCTTAAAGTAAGGAGCTGCAATGATGTCTCCAGCCGTGCTTAAGCTGTGTTAAGCTTAAGGACTGTCCAGCCCTTAATTGGAGCTTATTCTTATTTATTTAGCATACATTTTTCTTTCCAGTTCTTTGATCTCACCAGGTCCCATCAAATGTTCAACCTTAGATGGCACATTTTGCCATTAGTCTCAGAAGCCTGGAGTATGTTTTTTTCAATAAACCTCCAAAAATTTCTGTCTTAAAAGATTGTTTTATTTTTGACTAATTAATTACTGGGAAGCTGGAGACAAGGCTTATGTTTATTGCACTGACACAGGTTTTTTAATACAATTTCTGTTGAGCTGAGACCAGGTATTTTTTTTAATCCTTCCCTTGTGATTTTTTGACACTACGAAGTTGTGTGTAGTGTTGTTCTTAGTTGCAGAGACCAGTAATGCATTTTTCTCACCACACAATACACTGTTTTACTTAGTGCTGTCCTCTGTGAGAGGACTTGGAGACTGATACTCCTGTAATGGTGTCATTTATACTCACCACAGTTCTGAGTTTAACTTACCCTAAGGCATGCCATCTGTGAAGCAGAAACAAAATTCTAAGGTAATTTATCCTCTTTATAAATTTAGTGTATATTTCTAATCCTGTATACAAATTTTTAAGCACTTGCCCTTTTCCCTACAATAAAAGAAATAGTAAAATATCCTCTTCACCCAAGTTATTTCATATTGTGTATTTCTCTGTGTCCCTGAGTGTTTTATCGTTATTTTCTTTTTCCACGCTGTCCCAAGGAGTGAAGTCCTTTTCTTGATAAGTGAAATAAAAGGAAACAATATGTTTGCTTCCACCATTAGCTTTAAATATTCACTACTGCAAATACTGATTGTATATTAAGCCTGGTATTTGAGGCTTAATCTGAAGTCCCTTTTATTAGTACTTCTGATGTTGCCTTTGTTGATATTCTGGAACACAGGAGTCCTAACAACTCTTAAACTCACTGTACTTGCTCTGGAGTTGCCATTTACAAGCACATAAATGCATTGTCTGCTATATATATATAACCAAATAGCTAGTCCACTAGCTATAATAGCTGTAATAGAATGTTATGGGTCTTTTGTGATAGGAAACAAACATTTACAAATATTTACAAAATGCCTACAAAATCACCCACACCAGGTCCCACTCTGCACCTTGCAGCCACCCCTGTGGAGCTGTAACCCCATCACTCATGTCAGCATTCAAGACGTCACCAGGATGCATCTACTGCAGACATGATCCCCAAAGGCTCTCCCCAAAGGCTCCGCCAGGGGAGGTTTAGCCTGAACATTAGGAAAATTTTTTTCACAGAAAGGGTCATTGGGCTGCCCAGGGTGGGGGTTGAGTCACCTTCCCTGGAGGGGTTTAAGGGACGGGTGGATGAGGTGCTGAGGGACATGGTTTAGTGATTGATAGGAATGGTTGGACTCAATGATCTGATGGGTCTTTTCCAACCTGGTGATTCTATGATTCTATGATTCTAAATAATGTCGACTTAAGTTACTTTTCTACTCACCTGAATCATTTGTAACACCTCCAGGATCTTGGCTGTCTCTGCTGAAAATACAGAGTAGATTTTTTAAATATACACTGTGGTCTACTTACTGATTTTTATTTGTAATTTCAAGTCTTTTAAAATAAACATATAAATTATTCTGCAGTAGAAAGCAATGACTGACTGATTTGTATTTCACACTTAACTACTAGAGGCTCCATACACATCCATACACAGACCGAAGCAGCACCGTTATACAACAAGTTTACCAGATTCTTACACATGTGGCAAGTGGGATTTATTACACAATGAAAACATAGATGTGAAATCCATGGCAGCAATTCATCATGTACTATTTCATAGTATGCATTATCATGCATACAGGTAAATTTAATAAATATCACAGGTATTTAAAAAAGCAAATGCTAGCAAAACCAGCTGCCAATACCCAGATCCTGAAAAATGTCACTAACACACTTATTGCAATTCTTTGTAAAAATGATTAAATAAATATTTGATTATTTGAAAAAGGGAAAAATTAAATAGAATTATCAGACAAAAAAACCCCAAAACTGATTCCTTACAGGAACAGGAGCTGAAAAACAGCTCTTACAAAAAGAAAGAAAGCAGTTCAACATAGTTTATTAAAAAGGGAGATAAGAAAGAATTTGAATATTGTGTACACAATATTGGGACAGGTGAGGGTTTCTTCAGTCTAACCAACAGAGATATTAAAAGATATATTAATGGAAAGATGATATTAGCTTCAGCCTTGAAATAATATTCAGTATCCTAGTGGAGAAGGTCATTAAACACTGGAATGGCTTAGTTGGTGTGAGCAGTCACCATTTGTTGGAATCTTTCAAATCAGATCCTTCAAAATGCTGGTGTTGAGTACTGTTTCCACAAGAAAAGCTGCCTGGGTTTTCTGATGTCATGGCTGTGTTTTTATTCTCTCACCTTTGGTACCTGTCAACACACACCTGTGAAACTCTTTTTTTTATTCCCTTCCT
Source organism: Clamator glandarius (assembly GCA_033459285.1). NCBI lineage: Eukaryota > Metazoa > Chordata > Aves > Cuculiformes > Cuculidae > Clamator > Clamator glandarius. The sequence continues at coordinate 144,030 of JAUNZM010001748.1, forward strand.
TTACAGAAATCAGTGAGTTTGGCATTATCCTCATGACATTTTCAACTTTACATTAGGACATAAACTACAATGAAATCTCATGCTCATAGGCACAGTCATCTCCAAAAGCCTGGAAAGACTATTAATTAGACAATGTGACAGGTGGACTTAGTGTAAGGAAATAATTTTTCTACAAATGTGTATTAGCTGAGCTTTTAGAGTGTTTTAGTACTCTCTGCAACACAGGAGATGGAATTTCCAGGGAATTGTCTTTAGATTCTTAAGGGTTTTAGAATTTTAAATAAAGACGTCTATATGTAAGCTGGTAGTTTCGACTATACTTAATAGAGAACCAACCCAGACAGTTCAGGAAGGCCAGGAGGTATCTGAGCTGACCAAAGATGGAGAGATGCCTCCTTTAGAATTAACTGAACAGCTTCCTGAACATCTTGAAATGTGTAAAATAAATCTACATTGTTGTGGAAACTTTTGTACTCACCTCACATGGAGACAACAGCATTTAGTCATCTACAGTCTGGACTTCGTCCTTGTCTTTGGTAGGAATGCATGAGAATAACATATTTTATCATCTGCCATTGTAGGTTTCTGGGCATTGAGAGCACCCTGGTATCACTTGTTTTGTGGAGACAGAAAATAGTTTTGAATTTCAGTGATATCCAAGCTGTTGGACTTGGTGAATAGATAGCTACAACTCTGTGAATTTTAATGGTGTAATATGAAAGAGACACGACTAAATGATCTTTTCAATTTTTAAGTGTTATTATGTTTTTTCAATCCTGAAATGCAGGTTGGTGACACCCTCTTTTTGTCAGAGGATAGTGCGACTTTGAAAGGAAAGTACGATCAAAATTCACAAAATGTTTCTTTATGCATTTGTTCATTTAGAGATGCTGGCACTGTGTTCCTTCCCAGGACATGGCTCAGCATTCCATTTTCCTCTTCTAGAAACAAAAACTCCCATTCAATATAAGTTTCTGTACGGGACTTCTCACCTCGGAAGCTTAGAATCAGTTTATTCTTTGAAGAAGCTGTCTTAAAAGGTGCTTGTTGAAAATGTATCCCAAGAAATTAATTGTCAAAGACCACCCTGGGGAGAAAAAATTCTTCAAACAGTACTTAATGATCATTACCATCTATACAGATCTTTATGTTTTCAGAGCACAGCCCAAGCACTCACAGTTAACATTACTTATATTATCACTTGTAAAGCAGCATCATTCCAGGGTGCAAAAGCTCATACAACCTATTTTCCATGAAACTGTCAAGCATAGGATTTGCAAAGCTGTAATGGAAGTGGAGTATTTTGGTTCTCCAGATAACACAGCCATAATCTCACAATCAGTACATAACCCTCACCTTGAGTGTTTCCGTAGAGACTGTTAGCTTGGTTGGCGCTGCATTCTCTTACACACTTGAAGAGCCTGACCAAAAGCTTCTTAATTTGCAAATGTACACTTGTTTTGCCAGAACTGCACCTGGAGACTTGAGTTTCCTACCAAATACTGTGCTTTTTTCACCTCACCTGCCTGTGGACTAGATGCATAAATAGATCAAGAGACAGATATCTCATCAGTACCGTATAGCATGCAAATATGAAATAATGACAGAATACCTTTAAAAGGATGGAAAATAATAAAGTAGGAAAAAAAAAAGAGAGAATAATAAAATGGGTGGAAGGAGTGACAGGAAAGAAAAAGGAAGAAAGAAAGGAAGAAAGGAAGGAAGAAAGAAAGGAAGAAAGGAAGGAAGAAAGAAAGGAAGAAAGGAAGGAAGGAAGAAAGAAAGGAAGGAAGAAAGAAAGGAAGGAAGGAAGGAAGGAAGGATAGGAAGGAAGGAAGGAAGGAAGGAAGGAGGAAGGAAGGAGGTGAGGATGGAAGGGAGAAGGATGGAAGGAAGGAAGGAAGGAGGAATGAAGGAGGGAAGGAAGGAAGGAAGGAAGGAGGAAGGAAGGAAGGAAGGAAGGAGGAAGGGAGGAAGGGAAGGAAGGAGGAAGGAAGGAAGGAAGGTAGGAAGGAAGGTAGGAAGGAAGGAAGGGAAGGAAGGAAGGAAGGAAGGGAGAGGAAGGAAGGAAGGAAGGAGGAAGGAAGGAAGGAAGGAAGGAAGGAAGGAAGGAAGAGGATGGAGGAAGGAAGGGAGGAAGGAGGAAGGAGGAAGGGAGGAAGGAGAAGGAAGGAAGGAAGGAAGGAAGGAAGGAAGGAAGGAAGGAAGGAAGGAAGGAAGGAAGGGAAGGAAGGAAGGAAGGAAGGAAGGAAGGAAGAAAGAAAGGAAGA